>JABSNV010000532.1:0-102778 GCA_024085815.1 Flaveria linearis | reverse complement strand
CCTTATCTTAACTAGTTGGGCTAAGGATCATTGGTGTTGAAGACATTAGATTAGTGAGACTTGAACATATGACCTCTTATTATTACATGTTATGTATACCTCATCTTAACTAGTTGGGCTAAGGATCATTAATGTTGAAGACATTAGATATGGGTGTAAAATTTATGAGTAAAGATTTAGTACAAGTTTGAGCATTCACATCTCAATCTTTATTTTAATATGAGTGTATTTTCAAAATTATAGAGAATGATTTGAGTGGTTGTGAGTGGATAAAAAACAAAATGCTACTATGCATCTGTATATTTGGAAAAACGTTGTTCAATTCTTATAAAGTTGTTAATATTTTTGAAAATTATTGTGAGTGTAAGAGAGAAAAAATAAGGATAAATATATAAAATATTATTTAATTTAAAAGAAAAGAGAAAAAAATATTTACTTTTAGTGTAATTATATAAATTAGGATGAGAAATAGGATGTGAATGCTCTTAATTAGATGCCATCTTTATAGGAATAGAGGTTGTCGAAAACAATAATGGTCTATATTTGTGACGAGAAAACCAATGATTTTTATTACAAGTGATTGAGGTGATGTATCTAAGATAATTAAAAATGAGAAGCCCTTGGGTTCGAGTCTCACTTTGAGTAAAAATGTTTAGGGTTGAGCAAATGAGTTTTTCCAATTATAGGTTACTTTTTGAGGCGCTTCGCGATCAGAAAACGGATAGATAGTTCCGATTAAGATAACACATATCATAAGAAACAATGTAATACATTTTTGTGGTAAAGAAAGTAATGTATAGATATCTTGAATGGGTTAGGATTTACGCAAACCAACTATCACAACACTAGAAAAATACCTTGTTATGTCTAAAAATAATTACAAAGACCCAACTTACCAAACATGACTACATATCAAAATTAAATTGGAAAATGTGATTTACTTAAACCTAACCGACCAGATTTCATATTTCATTCGGTGAACATTTCTTAGGCCATCTATGCACTCATCTTTGCAGTCTTGTGTTGAATTGATATGTAGAGTTTTAAGGTGTCTAAAGCAAATCTAAATATCTTTATAGAAGTGTTAGGTTCTACTAAATGTCATTTAATTCGTGAAAATTTAGGTTCTACTAAATGTCATTCTGAAGTCTTTAGGAGTTACAACTAGATTTTTTACAAAAAATAAGTACAATTTTTTGTTTAAGAAATTCATTAAACTATTATATTTTTTACAAAAAATAAGTACAATTTTCTCGTTAGTTTCCAGTGGCCGATTTGTCTTCACATATGGTATTTGAAGGATCTCGATTCTTTAGTTCTAATCATATATATCGTCATCTTGAAATTGAAGTAGTTTTGTGATTTTACTTGGATATGGAGAGAACTATTATCTTTCAAATATTTAATGCGGATTTACTATTTATTTATCTTGTGATCATTATCTATACTAATATATAACACATACTAAAAGTATAAGATGATAATTTTATTCAAAGTGTAAGACACTTATACAACATTTTAAGCATACAGTACCAGTGCTTTATGCAATAGTTTCATTTTTACCTCTATTAGTTAACTTCTTCTAATTATTGTATTATTTAATACACATTACTAATACATCATTTAATAATATAATATTATTTAATTCACTTCATTAAATTTTATTTTATTTATAATAATATAATTGATATTTAAACTTATAGTTACTAATCATATTTTCTAACTAAATACTATTTAAATTAAGTATTACTTTATTTAAATACTTATATATATACACACACACACACACACATACACATACATACATACACTATATGATACATCTCTTTGGATAGAGATGTAATTTTGCCAAGCATATAAGTTTTGAAACAACATGTACAAATGAATGAAAGACACTTAAGAGAGATAGAATAGAAAATTGATTAAGATTTTAATACACTTTTGGAACAATATGATAAATTTATCCATTAAATTTTACATACCTTGATATTTTTATATTTACGAATTATATTTTTATTTGGAATGTTAATTATGTGTTAATATGTAGTTATTGTTTGAAATTAGGTTTAGCAAGTTTTATGGTTATGAAAAAATGGATATTTAGTTGAGATGAAATAACATGTGTGTATGTTTGTATTTAAGAATGTATGTATTTGGTATGTTAATTTTGTGTTAATTTATAATTATTATTTAAAATTAAGGTTAGCAAGTTTATATGGTTATAAAACATGGATGTTTAACTTAGTTGAGATTGTTTGAAATAACATATGTGTATGTATGAATATAAGAATGTATGTATTTGGCATGTTAATTTTGTGTTAATATGTAGTTATTGTTTGAAATTAGGTTTAGTAAGCTTATATGGTTAAGAAAAAATAGATATTTAGTTGAGATGAAATAACATGTGTGTATGTATGTATATAAGAATGTATGTATTTGGTATGTTAATTTTGTGTTAATTTATAGTTATTGTTTGAAATTAGGGTTAGGAAATTTATTAAGGTGGGTCGTCAACAAAGTGATGAAGATGAAGAAGATGATGAAGGTGGGTCCTCATAAGATGTTCAGTTTGATGTTTGTTATGAATGATTTTCTAACAATTTGGAACATTTATTTGTATAACTTATAACTTGTTAATTTTAGACAATATTTTGTTTATAATTTTATATGTTATGTTTTGTATTTGCGAATGGTTTGATGGTTGTGATGGTATTAGCGATTTTGAACAACAGGTTTGGTACCCAGAAATATCTGGGTGGATTGCTGCAAATGCAGCAATTTTTTTAAAAAAAGATGTTTTTTGCGGCGATATTTCGTCGCAAAAAACATTTTAACAAATATCCCATTTCGTCGCAAATAAGAAATTGACCAAAAACTTTGCGGCGATATATAGCCGAAAAAAACTCCCAAAGTCGTCGCAAAAAAAATTTCTTCTCGAATTTTCCTTTTTTAAATGAGGTGGCCCCCACAAAAGATTTCCTCGCAAAAAACTTTTTTCGACCACTTTATTATGGCGAATGAATAACGACGAAACTGTCGTCGCAAAAGGTTTTTTGCGACGAAAAAGGCAGCTTTTTACGACGAACATTGTCGCCGCAAAAAGCAAGTTTCTAGTAGTGGTAACAACCATACCATCGCAACATGTAGGACTGTTCACGATCCGAGCCGAACCGAGCGGACCTTTGCTCGTGCTTGGCTCGTTTCCAAACCGAACCGAGCCGATCGGCTCGTTTACAAACAAGCGGAAAATCGAACGAGCATTTTTCGAGCGTTAAATTTTCGAGCGAACGTCGAGCGAGCGCAAACGAGCGGCAAATAATTTATACAACCCAACTATCTTGTGTGTCATACAATTTATACTGCAACGAATAAGGTTTAATAACTTAAAAATCAGCCACATTTCATTACATAATACTTTCATGGATGATAACACGTTGTGGCTGACGATGAAGCTAGCTAAGTCTGTAGCCGATAAGGCGGAGAGCATATTGCAGATAACGGTGACGGTGAGAGTGAGATGATCGAAAAAGTATCGTTTAACGGATTAGGATTTCACTTTTATATTAAGTGTAGAATTCTTTTATTAGGTTGATTGATCAAATATGTTTAAATAGAATTATATATTTGTATATAATGAGTCAAATCTACTAGAGCACTGCATATAAACTATATATACATATTAATTCGATCCGAACCGAACCGAGCGGACCTTTGCTCATGCTTGGCTCGTTTACAAACCGATCAGAGCCGATCGGCTCATTTACGACCGAGCAAAAATTCGAACGAGCATTTTTCGAGCAAATTCCGAACGAACGTCGAGCGAGCGTCGAGCGTCGAGCGGTTTGGACAGCCCTAGCAACATGCGAGCATTTCCACTAGTATTCTTTAAATATGTAAAGATCACTCTTCATATATTATCCATAAAAAAGAGGTATCTAATACTAGATAACACATCAAAACAAATATCTAGGATCAATTGACCTTGGAGACCTTTGTACTTGGTTCCTCGGCTACGATGTTCTTGATACAACTATGACAAATAATATTTGTTCAAAACATTTAAGCATACACTTATAAGCATTATAAAAATCTAAATATTTTTAATAACTATATAGAAAAGTTTTATACAATTTCACAGTTTGTTTTGGTCCTAATATCCAAAAACGAGCACATGTTCAATCGTGAAGAATACATTTAAATGTAAAGACTTCCTTTGGCTTTAATCTAACACTTTGTTTATATGTATAATTAATGTCGTAAAATTATTTTGAGATGTGATTAATTTCCCTATGTGAGCATGTGAAATACACAACGAGCACGTTCAAAGCCTAAAGTTAGGCATAACACATGATTAATTCCTATTTAAAAGCTTTAGAAACAATTGCTAAGTCAAATTATTTTATAAATATATGTGACTATCAATCAAATAATCAAAATACTTTATTATAAGAACAAAATTATAAACTTACAAACATCAACAAATATTATTACTAGTAGACAAATTAAAGAAGGTTGGATTGAAATTAGAACCAAGCAGAAAATTATAATTGACATGGGCTTCTTCAAGATGGTCGAAAAAGATGACCGAATATTCACATACATTAATTTATTACATAATTAAATTGGTAACATACCGCAGTTTGGTATATAAAAAATAAATTTGAAAACTTATTGTATACACAATAACAATTTAGACAAAGTTTATTAATTAAAAAAACGGATATAGAAAGATCATGTATTATACTCTACGAATAAAAAGAAATAAGAAAAGTTATTTTTAAGATATATATCCTTGGAAAAAATAACATACAAACAATTAGCATCATATTTTTATTCTTTATAAACTGTAAGTGCATTATCTATATTATAAACAATGATCGTAAGTGTTTATGAGTAAAGAATAGAAAACATATTACTGTTAATTATTATATTTAGTAAAACAATATTTATCCCTATTAATTTTTAGTATTTTTTGAAAGTAAATATGAGTACAGAAGAAAAAAAATATAATGATAAAGTTATAAAAATATTAATTATTTAAAAAGAAAAATAATAATTTTATTGTAATTATAAATATGAAGATGAATAGTAGGATGTGAATGTTTTTTTAACAGTAAATAAACGATACTGTTATAAAAATATGTGTTATTTTAGCTGTGCTCACATATCCGTTTCCCAGCCAGGACCCCACCCCACCTCCATCAGAAGAAAATCCATTGCGAAAAAACCCATTAGCTCAACTCTGATATTTTACTAAAAGTTAGAATTAAACCTATGACTTATCAATATTTACATGTTATGGATATATTAAATTAACCAGTTAAGTGGATGTTATCTAATGCTTTTAGATACAACTAGTGGGAACACCCGCGCGTTGCAGCGGGTGTCCAACTGATATTTGATTTAATTATGATATCTATCACGAAGCACAACTTATTCTATGTAGATTTATACGAATGTTTATAGAGTCTGTAAGTTAGTCACTATTGATGCTTTTGTTGTAGGTCTTCAAATGTTGTGGTGTTTTGTTCAACAGCAATTAAAGATTATTATGTTGGTGTGTTGAGGTTGTGTTTGTGAGCTACCATTTGGTTTGTCTCTACCTATTTGGTTAAACGAGAATGTTGTCTAGGGGTGTTATCTAGTTCATTGGGATAGCAAAAGAACGAACACACAATGGTTAGATAATGGTGACCAAAATGCACTATAAAACATCAAATAAAACTACAAAATAATTAATGAGACTTTACACAACATTAATAAGCAACAACAAATTTGCATAATAAGACTCCAAATAAAAATGAGTTAATTGTACTACCAAATATAGTATACGAGAAAGAAAAAAAGAAAAACTTCAATGAAATAACACAATGTGTTTCAAATCTATATGCATTTAACTAAAAATAGTACTAAAGAAGAATCTGATAACTTGAAGTGTAAAGTTAACATTACCAATATAGCACAATTGAAATTGTAAATTAATATTTTAAAACAATCTTCAAGTAATTATTAAAAAATTACAATTAATGGATTGATAAGGTCCTTGATTTAATGATGGAAAGTATGAACAATGTAACAAAGTCATACACCACAATCATCATCTTGCTTATCTTTTAGGACTACAATTGCAGTCATATGTAGGTTTCTTCCACCCTTCAACAATATCATTTTGCATTCAGCCTTACAGTTATTAACAACACAGTTGATTCCCTATTTTTTTTGCTTCATCAACTAATTTTGACTTTTTGCACACCATAGATTTCTGCACCATTTCAAAACAAAACTTACATGTTAGTTCATGGCCAACTCAAGCTAGCACTTTAATAGACCATTAAGCTACGAGACATTAGGTATCCTATCAGGCAAAGTACACCTGCTCGAGCAAGATTAGTGGATAGAAAAAGTGTTTCAATTCGAAACTAAATTTTTCCATAATAAACAAATAAACTTACAATGCAAGTAATAAGAAATAACGATAAAACCACTAAAATCTTACCTTTTAAAGCAACTCTTGGTTCCAAGGTAATATCACGTTAATAACTGTACCTTCTACCTCTTAATCCACCTACAATTATAACACATTGCTAACAGAAGCTGCTCTTGATGTCAATTTCTGATTTAACTACGACAAAAAACAAATGTCATGTACAAGTCAAAAACCCTTCCAAAAGGTTTTTTTGAAAATTTTATTCATGTTGGGACAATGTTTTTTTTTACAACAACTAATAAATGTAAATTTTTAAACTTAGTAAACTGAATGACAGGTAAGGTTGTTATAGTCATTAAAGGAGCCCAGTTTAGAACCTAGGACCAGTTATTTATAGAAAAAGGCCCATTGTTTCTTAACTTTTGATACGGTATGAGAGCCAATGACTTAATGATAATACAAATGCAGAGATGTATGTTCTTTATAAAATCCATCAAAATAAATTCAAAATGAATCCCTAATGTCTATTGAGTGTTGAAACTTTTAATTTTGTGCATATTAACGTTTGACTGCTTGTCAAGTATCTAAAATATCCCAAATAAAAGCAAAATGGTTTGTAAAGCAAGATGGCTTTTGTGTTACTACTACTCTGTACATCACCATATAGCGGTTAAGCCATATATTCCATATTTCATCATTTTTAGTACCATAACCTAGAAGAAAGGATGCTGCCAGGATGTAATTAATACCAAATGCCCTAATCTCTACATAGACTATCAAACAACTAACAACCCAATAGAAGTACCAATCAAAATTTTAATCTCTAATTCCCGTTATCGATTAAATTGTCATTTTGAGAAATTAAATGTTATGATAGTAGCTAACTCAATGAAAGAATCTGATGGTATGATTCCTAGTTTTGAAACCCATACCACTAAACTATACACTATCTATCATTTTTGTTTCTATTCCATCATTTTTAAAACATATGAATAAACCAATAGGATTAGTGGGTATTATTTAACCATCCAAAAAACAAATAAGCATCTTTGTTAATGTGAGAGATACCAAATGACCAGAAATTAGAACATGAAGATTAGTAGTTATGGATTAATAAATGATTAACATACCTCTCTAATGTTGTGGTTTTGGACTCAAGCAGAGAAGCTTTTTCTTTCGCTAAATTTAAGGGTAGCCGTTGTCTTAGTTCTTTATCCTGAAACATTTAACATTTACATTACATATGTATCTAAATTCTTTTTGTAGTCCAGATGCAAACAAAGAAAAAGAACATTCATTAGAAAAAAATACTTGTTTCTCTGCACACTCTCACTCTCAATACAATGCAATCTCTTCTTGACACAATGGCTCTATGCTATTGAAATGCAGACCCGTAACAAGTTCTCAAACAAAAATAACCCATGAAGAATAAGTTGTTAAAAGCAAGTCTACGTTGATTAATTAACATTAGGCAAACCGCGAATAAAGACGTTACATAAAAACAGGTTCCTTAGTATCCTATAACATAAACTAACACATTTTAAGAACATGAGAAGCAATTTCAGGTAGAATAAGGGCTGATGGTGGTCATAGCATCAAATCATCTCCAACCAGCGTTGTTTCCTCCGTTGTTGGTTGTGCATCGACTAAATTCAACAATACATAAAACATAAAATTCAACACCATTCACTTTTTCAACTAATTTTTAAACAATAGCTCTTAACCTCGGAATCCAACTTTAATATGAAACTTTTTAGATCCTTCATGTGAAAAAGTGCAGTTAATAAGTAACTACTTTTAATTTATAGATGATAAAATCAAATATGCAATTTCATAAATAAATTAACAGAATAGATTGAAACTCCAGACATTCAACCAAAAAGATACATATAAATACATATAATCATTGGTATTTGGTGATCAGAACGAAGTTGTGGCTAGATGAATAGACTGGTTTGTTGTGACCACATTTGGACAACTTTTCAAGCTTTCTGAAGAAAATGCATGCACCACTTGGCTATAATAAAGACATGTTTGTTGATGTTTCATGATGTTATCAGGCACCTCTATTTCCTATGTTATCATTATTATGAAAGCAAGTATAGAATATGCATATTAGTAACACAAAATTAAAAGATGTACATGATGTTATAGAGCATATTCAAAAGGTTAGATGCATGATTTGTTTAGTTGACAATGATAATTTACTTGGTTTATGGATCCCGAAATCATATGGTAACGGTCGTCAAAAAGAACATCTACTTTAAGTTATGTTCATCTGCCAAAATATTCATGACTTTACATGGGTTAAGTTTTTAAAAACAAAAATGGAATCGAGTCTTTGAATTGAAGTTTTTTTCTATCCTGAAAAAAAAGTGTAACTCTATGAAATCTTTAAATTTGTTTTGAGCAAATGTAGTTTAGCAATCCATTGGTCTATTGTTAACTTTTGTTTTTGTTTGTTTTGAGAATCTTTTGCGTATTTCAAAAAAATATGCGTATCAATTTATATTGTTTGCTATAATAGCACCTTAATATTCTATATCATTAACCCTAAAACTTCACCAATCAAAATTTTCAAATGATTTTTAGTCAAAAATTAACATAAATAATCATGCAAGAAAATCAAATTAATCTACAAGCGCATTGTGAAAGATCTAGCAAGTCTTACCAGCTCTCGCAGCCATGTCATGGATGGGTTATCCATTATAATTGTCTTTGGCTTATATTGCTCAAATTATATGAAATACTTCTTATTTTTAAGGCCTGCAACACAGCAAACATCTTCAGATAGATATCCAAACTGCTAAATTGATCATTTTTATGATTAATTGTTCTTTTCCTACATTTATTAAAATTTATAACACTTAACTTGTACAATGATTGTAAGTGTTCTTATTAGGTGAACTTATGTGTAGTATATATGTGACACCCCCCGCAGGAAGGTGTACGAGAGCCGCAAATGGATATTGTCCTCTTTGCCCGCAGGCTCAAGGATTTAAAACGCGTCCATTTGGGGAAGGTATCCAGCCCCTTATAAAGAAGCTTTCGTTCGCCTCCCCAACCGATGTGGGATGAGTAATAGCCCTCCCCTATGGGAGTATTTGCAGGCATGTGTCCATCCACCCACCGAAGTGAGACCAGCGTCCTCGCTGGCACATCGGCCCGGCCCTGGCTCTGATACCAACTGTGACACCCCCCGCAGGAAGGTGTACGAGAGCCGCAAATGGATATTGTCCTCTTTGCCCGCAGGCTCAAGGATTTAAAACGCGTCCATTTGGGGAAGGTATCCAGCCCCTTATAAAGAAGCCTTCGTTCGCCTCCCAACCGATGTGGGATGAGTAATAGCCCTCCCCTATGGGAGTATTTGCAGGCATGTGTCCATCCACCCACCGAAGTGAGACCAGCGTCCTCGCTGGCACATCGGCCCGGCCCTGGCTCTGATACCAACTGTGACACCCCCCGCAGGAAGGTGTACGAGAGCCGCAAATGGATATTGTCCTCTTTCTCTGATTTTGGGTTTTAAAACCCTAAAATGAATTATCATTTGTTTATATAGTAGGTTTAAATGAATGGGTTCGTTAACAGGTCGGTTCGTAACGCGTCTATTTATTGTTATTATTATTATTATTATTTAACATTTAAAAGGTATTAATACGTTGTGAAATACGAGATGTTACAATATACTTTACAGAATCTTGAACTCCACATGAACCAACAGTTAGAAACAAGGAATTCAATTTTCAACATTACCGACCTGTGATCAAAGCACCTGGAAGGCCTACTCAATTTCAAAGCCAAAACACTACAAGAACATGAAGAAATATGAAACCCACATGAAGCATTAGTTATCCATCAAGATGGTATCTCAAAGCTATTCACAAATCCATTGATCACACAATCATGTGTGCCCCTGTTTGACAATGCCAAACTATAATCACAAATTCACAATCAATGACAGACCACAATCAGAGCAAATGCCAAGAAGTAAAGGAAGTGAATCGTACCGGATGAGGGCCATATGCACGCACTGGGATGTGGGTTATCTCGTTCACATCGCTTGTAGATATACATGGGTGGATTAGAAACAGATGAACTCCACATGAACCAACAGTTAGAAACAAGGAATTCAATTTTCAACATTACTAACCTGTGATCAAAACACCTGGAAGGCCTACTCAATTGCAAAGCCAAAACACTACAAGAACAGAAAGAAATATGAAACCCACATGAAGCATTAGTTATCCATCAAGATGGTATCTCAAAAGCTATTCACAAATCCATTGATTACACAAGCATGTGTGCCCCTGTTTGGCAATGCCAACCTATAATCACAAATTCAACATGATTAGATTATCAATTGATACGATGCGTACACACAAATATGGGGAATTGAAACCCAGAAAATGATATCAAACATCGATTGGAATAGCAACCGATTAGGAAAAGAACCCAAATAGAACTGAGATCGAACACCACTAACCTACGGTCAGAGAAACCGCAATACGTCGTCGACTCTGGCGAGACAATTACAGATGACATCGAGGGGGATTAACCGCTTTCTATATGAAACCGTTGAGGAAATCAAAGGCCATGGGAGGAATTAAAGACTGCAAATGAAACGCTTTTGCCCATTAAAGGCGGAGGGTAACATACCGATCGATTGAAGTCGACGGCGAGGCCAAGCAAGTGAACAGGCGCGTCTTACGATGATGGGGAAATTACATTTGTACCCATCCTTTATGTATTATAAAGGAGTACAGATAAACGTTTCAAATGTTTCAAACACATGAACGTACTGTTTCAAATAAACGTTACCAAATTTACCATAAATATGTACAATCTAAGTGTCTTAACATAACTGAAACCAATCATAGCCACAACTAATCACATAATCAATACACACACATCAAAACAACAAAAATTACACTCAAGGGCATGAATAATACAAGATCCAAGACAAACAACCTACAACCCCAGGGGCATTTCCGTCATTTCCCCAACCATTTCTATAATAATACTCACCGAACCCTATGATCACCTGTACGGTCTCCCTTCTATAAATTCACCTCCTTCATCACCTCCATAACCATAACACATACATCATATTCAACAATTCAAACCAAAGCTTCACACCTTCAATTAGATCAATTCAACATAAAGATCATATCGATCGATAGATCGATCAATCGATCGCGATGGGCAACAGTTTAAGGTGTTGTTTAGCTTGTGTTCTTCCTTGTGGAGCTCTTGATTTGATCAGAATAGTGCATTTAAACGGTGACATTGAGGAGATCACACGTCCGGTGACCGCGGGTGAGGTGTTAAAGAACTACCCTAATCATGTGTTGAGTCAACCCTGTTCGCAGGGCGTCGTTAGGAGAATATTAATATTATCGAACAGCTCGGAGCTCAAGAGGGGCTGCATATATTTCTTGATTCCGGCATCATCGGTGCCGGAGAACAAGAGGAACCCGCGAGTTAAAGATCGTAAAAAGGCGAAGAAAGATACCGCAGTGGCGGTTTGTGGTGAGCCCGAGGCGGAGAATGGCGGCTCGCAGTGTTCGGATGTGGTGGTGGTGGCGGAGAAGAAGAAGATGGGCCACCGGAGAGCTCGCCGGACGGTACAGGCCGGCGAGTGGAGGCCTCATCTTGAGAGTATATTTGAGGAATAATAATAATAATAATAATAATAACGATGGGAGTTTTTGCGGGGTGTGTTTGTTTGTTTATTATTTTTTTTAATTTTCTTGTGGGTTGAGTGGACATTTTTTTTTAATTTCGCCTGAGTTTATGGTTTTTTGTAAACGAGGTAAATGTCTCTTTTGCCACGAGGAAATCACATGAAGAAGAGAGAAATGAGAGCAAATATGCCCCGAGTTGATGTAATTTCATGTTACAATTTGTAATTATTATTTATAAATATTTTTGCTTTTTTTATATATCTTATTTGTTTGTTTTATATTTATTTTAGTTAGTTTTCAAATGATCCTTACTCATATATCTTATACACGTATATAATATATGCATGTATATACATGTATAGAGGGTTGACAAATATACAATCACTTTTAAAACTGAAAGTCTGAGAAATACATAAACGCATGTATCACTTAGCGCCTGCTAGTATTATGCATAAGTACTCATCTGTTTATTGTAATTCTTTACTAATATTGGTTGTGTGTCATAAACACATGTATCACTTAGCGCCTGCTAGTATTATGCATAAGTAATTTGTTTATTGTAATTCTTTACTAATATTGGTTGTGTTAGACACATCAACAAACACAAATGTAGACTTATTTCTAGCAAGAGTGATTTTTTTCGTACTAAGAGCATGAAATATTCAGGATGCGACACATGTATTTTAAGACATGCATATATACATGTGTTTGTTATATTATAAATGGTTTCAAATATACAGTCATAACAATTCGGATGCAACATTATAGTTGCACATGTTTGTTCATGCATTTGACTTGGACACATATTGTGATAATGTGATGCACCTTGGTAATGTTAAATGCATCATATATCGTAATTATATGGCTCGTCGTTATAATGTTATGCGTACCATTGCATTTGCATTTAATTTAGACGTGTCATTGTATTAGATTAGACCCCTCAAATTATTTGTGATTGACATAGTCCAACATTTTATTAGAAATACTGCTCAAATTAAAATATATATAATTCTCTATATATAATACAATTATTTTAAATATATAATTATTTATGGGTAAAAGCCAATAATTACGTTTGAACCATTTTTACACTCTGGAGCACTACGCGTAATATAGAATTCTCATTACTTCAGTTTTAGCACAATAGAGGTTTTTTAAGGCAACTATTACCACATATTTAGTATTTAATTCTCCAAATTTGATAACCTCTTAACTTCAAATAATTCAATAAAAAATATGATTTTGTTTAAGTGGTCTAGTTTGTGAATACGTGCATGATAATATGATATGTTTATATCATCCAAGTAAATCATATAAATTAGTCAAAACATATGTTAGTAAAGAAAATACTTTATGTGAGACTATGATTTGAATCGAACTTATAGCATAACTTCACAAGTTTTTGATAATTTATCTATGCATATAATTGTTTAACAATATCATTCAATAATTCGTGAACAACAATTATGACTCTTATATAAAAGTAACCACCTTATAACTATCAATCAAATCAAGTTTGCAATCAAAAAATAATGTTAGTCGCTTCATACCCTCCAAGTGGGGTAAAGGAGATTATCAACAATTGGACCATATCACCATAAATTATCAATCTTCATAAAAGAACCACCAAATTTTAAATATCAATCAAATCAAAGTTTACAGTCAAAAAAATAATGTTAGTCACTTCATACCCTCCAATTAAAGGGGGTGTTGGAGATTATTTATAAATGGACTAAAGTATATGCAAAAAAACTAACATATTAGATGATATCATAAGTAAAACAACGAATAGATTTCAGACTAGAGTTAGATGTAGAGTTTAGTTATTATAAACTGAACCATCCTCTTGTTTTCTAAAATCAATAGCTAAAAAGGTAAAAAAGAATTCTACCGGCAGATGGCCTAGAAATACATATCATCTTACTAGCGTTTATGATTTGATTTTTCTATAACAAGTTGCAATATTTTAACTTTTCTAAAAAACCAAAAATACACCATTTCGTTTAGTTATCTTTTTTTATATGTGTGGGCATTAGATGTAAATTTTCTTATAACCTTGTAGAACAAGTATTATTCTATACTAAAATTATATTTTTCTCGAACGAACTTGATTAAAAAATATATATATCGAAGTGTCCACAAATATTTTTTAAGAGAAAAAACCAATTATATATGAAATTAGTTATTAGAATAAAAACTAAAAACATAAAATTGATCATTCACTGATCATGTAAGCGCGCAACAGATCTTCCCCACATCCACCCAGTTAACTAGCGGATCTCCTGAAAACCAAATGCTTTTCAATTTTACCTAGAAACCATTAAATTATTCAAATCCCACCTAGAAAGTTTTTTTTTTTTTTTTTAATTTTTTTTAATTTTTTATTATTATTATTTTTTTCAAAACAGGGAGTGATAACCAAGCAGCAACCCCCTATACCGATCGAGTACACAGTAGCACCGCACTGGCAAGCAACACTAGTTACTGACAATCGATGGTTGTCGGTTTTGGACAACAACCGAGTTCAATAGCGAGTCGAGGCAGCAATTGACCCAAGTCAAGTTTAGAATATGGATTGGGGTGTGCCACAAGTTAGTTGAGTTAGTTTTGAGAACTGGTTAATGGTTTACGAGTTTCTTCCAAGATTTCATGCCCTTGTTTTCATTTAATGTTTTGGGTTGTAATACATGGAAAGTTGAGTGCTTTTTTTAAATGTTGTGTGTATGCTAGGCGAGTTTTACGTGTGTTTTTACTTTTTAGTGTACGTGTATGAAAATTTTCAATAAATATAGGTCACACACAAAAGAGGACAGCGATGGAAATCTTTAACAATTTATCAGTCGATTCCAAAATAGTAAACTTATTTAAAAGTTGCAGAATTAATTGAAATCGTCAAGACTTTTGTTTGTTTATGAAACTGAATCGGTTATGAACTATTTCTTTTGAAATTGCTTAAAAACCAGTACTCAACGACGTAAGCTGAACTATTTCTCCATGCTCCTTTTAGTTTTTCCTTCTTTATCGTATTATATTGTAAAACAAATTCTATAATGAATTAATATTTTATAATTATGTTCATGTACATGTACATATCTTAAAGATTGAATATCTTTTTCCCACAAACTATACCTCCTTGTATATGTTGAAGGGTGACAAGAAACATGTCATTGTTTTTTTTGTGTGTGTATATATATGTGTGTATACGTGAAACATGGTCCAATAAAGGTACGGTGAACATGGTCCAATAAAGGCATGGTGCGTAACTATCAACGGCGGATCTTGAACATCCCGTAGGGGGCGGGAACGAAACTAATTTTTAGGCGAACTCGATATTTATATAAAAATTTACATTACCGGGCCAAAGATTTACAGTAACGGACTAAAATCTAACACTACCGACAAAAAAAATAGGCGCCCCCGGCCCTCACTATCCTCCGCAGTTGGTAACTATTGCACCATGGTTCAACGAGCATGTGAGTCACTGACTTGAGTCTAACTGTCTAAGAGCCGAACCATTGACTTAGTCCAACTTCATCAAACCAGATTATATCTCCAACTATTTAATCATGGCTAACACCACGAAAATATTAACATTCTAAATATAATCATTTATCTCAATTATTTTTCGGCTAACTCATGATTAAAAGCTATGTTTTTATAAACATTTATTTTAGGATAATATAGGCCTATGTTCTATAACTTTTAAAAATATGATTGTACTTATTTTAGAAATGCATATTTCGAAACAGGACAACTTATGGGTGTTGGGTAAAGGAGGACAAAATTTTAAATTAATATTTATTTATAATAATATGAAATGGAATTAAATTAAATGAAAGTAGACATGACCATGCTACCCCATAAATATAACAACCTGGCTTTAAATATATATAGTTTTTGTGTACCACATGCCTCTTTCTCCTCCGATTCCAACTCACTCACCTTTTAAATTACTAATTTTCTTTTTTACTCTACTTTTCTATCAAGTTTTTGTTGTGTATATATTCTACGAAACAAATGCAGCTTAAGATCCTAAATATATTTTGAGTGAGGTTATTCTACAAAGTGTATTTTTGCTATAAAGTGTGAGAAGACATAATGAGGCTAAAAAATCATTAAAAAATTAATATCTCACAATTAAAATCGAATTTTAAAAAGTACTTCGGAACCTTTGTTCCTCTCGATGTCCTCTTTCAGGAAAAAAAAAAAAAATAAATAAATAAAATTTTCATTGTGTTTTTATATCGTCATTGTGTCTTTTATATTGACACAATGACGTCATTGTATCTTTCATAATGACACAATGAAGTCATTTTGTCTTTCATAAATGACACAACAAAAAAACGTTAATCTTTTATTTTTTTAGTTTTACATTTATTTTTTTTCTTAGTGAGGACGACTAGGGGAACAAAAGCTCCGAATTAATTTTTTGAAATTCGATTTGCATTGTGAGATCTAATTTTTTATGTCTTTTTTTGACTCATTTTGTCTTCTCACACTTTGTAGCAAAAATACATTTTGTATTTGAACCTTTTTCATAAATTTTTATTAGTTACCCATTGAAGTTCAAAGTTTTTAACAATAAAACATATATTTATTCATGTATTATAGTGGCTCTAGTCGTTTATTTTAAAATTTTATAAAATGATTACAGTACTCATGAAAGACGGCATTTAAAAAAAGCTAAATTTTGCTTTCATTCTACATTACATATTTATATATCTATATCTATACATTCTATTACTAATTAAACCCTTTTGTCGGTGGGTTTTTGTTTTTTTTTGTTTTGTTTTGTTTTGTTTTGTTGTTTTGTTTTGTTTTGTTTTGTTTTGTTTTGTTTGTTTGTTTTGTTTTGTTTTGTTTTGTTTTGTTTTTTTTGTTTGTATGTGTTTTTATAGGTTGTTTTGGATGCGGGTTTGAGGTTTGGGGGTGCGGTTTTTTTGCAGGTTGTTGTCTGTTTTCTATTTTGGACTGTGCCGTATTTTTGCGATTTTGATGTTCGTCTGTTTTGTGTATTGCGTTGGGCTTTGATTTAGTTTTTAGTTCTGTATGTTCTGGTGTGATATGGATTTAGGTTTTTGATGTGTTTTACTTTGTGTATTTTGCTGACTTTTTGGTTTTGAACATTCATTTTGATTTTGTTTAGGGTTACATTAAAACTCGCATAGACGCGGCAACTATTTTAGTTTATCATATAATAATAGTAGTAGTTCAAATTATATCTATCTTAAAAAACTTTATTATATAATATTACGTGTTTATTTTAATGTGTAAATTTTGTTTTGAACGAGTTGGGTCAAATATTATAATTTTATTTCGTTGGTATAAATTCGAGTTACTCTATGTTTTGATGTAAATTTTGCTATGAAATGTATTAGAGTGAATGTAAACTATGCTTTATCATGTCGCCTTCTTTCCCGCACTTGCTTATTTTGATGTACATTTTGTGTTGTTATACGTTTTAACGTAAATTGTGTGAAATATAGTCGATTTAAATAAAATATATTTTCATTTGATTGTATAAATTCGTGTTACTCCATGTTTGAGGGCGGGCCTTGGCGCAGCGGTAAAAGCTGTTCCTAAGGGACCGAAGGTCTCTGTCACACCCTCAAAATCCACGTGCGGAGTTCTACCGCGAGGCGTGTGAACAAACCAGGATCACAGTCAATAGTTACTCGGAACGACTCTATATGCAATGTTTAACATAACAAACCAAAGTTTAAACTTTATAATTCATGCGGAAACGTTTAAACAAATAAAACAAACCCAAATATAAAGATAAACAAATGTATCATTGTTTAAGCGTTAGGATGCATGCTTGACCCGTGTAGTGCTCCTAACAGCAGTCCAGATTAATGACCTGAGAATAGCATACTAAAAGTCAACACACGGTTGGTGAGTTCAAGAGTTTATGTTTAAACAAAACAGTTTAACAAAAGTGTGTATCAACCCAATGGTTGGTAAGTTCAAGAGTTTGAGTTTAATCATAACAGTTTAACAAAAGTGTAATCAACCCAATGGTTGGTAAGTTCAAGAGTTTGCAGTTAAACATCCCAGTTTAACAATAGCGTGTATCAACCTAACGGTTGATCAGTTTAAGAGTTTGCAGTTAAACATCCCAGTTTAACAATAGCGTGTATCAACCCAACGGTTGATCAGTTCAAGAGTTTACAGTTAAACGTCACAGTTTAACAATAGCGTATATTTAAGCATGTGCATTGTAATGGCTAGCTAGTCCATTCACAAATGATATTAAATAGTGATTTCGACATTGAAGCTGACTATGTTATGTTTGCCTCCCGTCACGACTTCTCCATATCGTGACGAATAATCATAGGACAAATTGCACCCGGTTGACCTCAAGTCACACAGGTGGGGCTCGTCACACCCAGTAGTACTACCCAACTTTCCCCGCTATCCAATATTAACAATTCGAAAGTGTGAGGACTTGTATCATGATAACAGCACTATATTAATATCCATACACATCTTAAATATATAAAAAGCGTTTGTAACATTACCAGTATGCTATCTCCCCCAAAAGAGTTTTAGTAAAATAGTGGGGCTTGAACTCACCTTGAATTGATGTAATGAAATGAACAAGAACTTCAAAGAATAAGGCAATGCACGATCAAACACGATCAACACCTATTATTAATTGTAATTAAATTTTTGAAATGTGTTCAACGTGAATAAATATATTTGGTCGGATTCGGGTCGGTTCGGTTTGACGTACACGATTTGGTATACAAACAACTCCATGTCTTAATCATATTACCAATATTGATATTAATAATAACAATGGCGTGATCATAATTATAATGATAATATTCGTATTTGTAAATAATTTATGAAATTTATTAAATATAATTCCTTCATTTATCATAATAAATCCATAATTAAAATAATATAATCTTTATTAATAACTTGATGATTTAAATCATTATTTAAAATCCATTTTTATAAGAGTAACTATTTATAACCTCTTTAATAATTATATAAATAAATAATTAAATAAGGTATTTAAAGAAATAAATTTCCAGAAATTAACTATATAACTTATAAAATTACCAAAGTTTATAAAAATTAATTTTATAATTTTTTTATAATTTTTCTGTATTTTTAAGAAACTTAAAAAGGCTTTAAAAAAATGTGTTGGGGGCAGGGTTCGAACCCCTGACCTCCGGTTCACCATCACACCCACAAACCAGTAAACCAAGGCACAAGGCCGCGATATAAACTGCTTACAATTCCTTTTAAACACAACCCAAATCAATCCCCAAATCAAGAACCCTAATTCGAAGATTCATCAAATTGAACCTCGATTCGCAATTGTTTATGGAATCAAACATAGGGCTTTCAATCCCCACATGAAATCGAGCATTTAGGTAGTTTCAATTACCTGTTGTCGAATCAAATCGATGATGAACACTTGACGAGTCAGTCGCGATTATGCAAGGATCGATTTCAGTGGCAAACTTTGATGATAATGAAATTAACTTCACAGGAAGTTTTTAATATCCATAATGATCAAAGCCCTCAAATAATTTCAGGTTTTGAAGTTCGAACAGGGGTGTTCGAGTAGCTACAGGTCGCGGACGAATATGGAGATCGAATGATGTGTTTTTGATTGTTTCAGATACAATTCGAAGTATAGACTGATTAGGAACATTTATAGGATAGTTTTGATAAAGTTAATTCGATCAAAAATAGAATTGTAGTGCGATCTTGGTTAATGGGTCGGCCGAAAATTAGGTTCAGTAGGAAACACACCTAATCAACTCGATTATTCAAATTGTAGTGGTCCACTGGTTCGAAATATTCACGAGATGGTGTTGGTGGCTTTTGATTGGGTTAAAATCGTGTGTTTTAGTCGTTTGGTTCTCGCCGGAGATCGCCGGAATTTTGGCCGGAGGAATGGTCGACGGGATGGGGCGGGTGGTTTGGGATTTTAAAAATTTACAGAATGGCCCCTGTGGTTTCAGGATTCTATTATTTCATGTTTAAAGTTTAAAAATCAGTTTTAAAATTTACAAATTACCCCCCTGAACTTATTAAATCAATTTAATAATTTTATAAATTATTATTAATAACAATATCTTCATTATTATTAATATTATCATTATTAACATTATTATTTTTAATAATAATATTATTATTATTATTATTGTTATTATTTTTATTATTATTAATATTATCATTAAATAATAATAAAAATATAAAAATAAACTATAAATTCACATAAAAATTATATTAAATCATGAAAATTTTCGGGTTGTCACAGTCTCAGGTTCGATCCGTGGAAACGGCCTCCCCACAAAATGTGGGGGAAAGACCGCGTACATCTTCCCTTAAATGGGACGGACCCTCCCTGGACCCTGCGAAAATGCGGGAGCTCTTTGCAGCACCAGGTACGTGTTACTCCATGTTTTACGTAAATTTAGTTCGGAAACAAGTTGAGTCCATTATATTTTATACTTGATCATGACACGTAGGTTCGCCGCTGCAGCAACGCGCGACGAGTAAATTACTAGTTAGACAATAAATTTTCAGCTATTATGTAACTAATAATATTTGAAATATAGTGTTCCTTTATAATAAAATTGAGTGTTTAATTATTATGATGAGAATAGTGTTGGAGATTTATTGATATTAATAATATTAATAAGGTTATTAAATTTTTTTTCAATAAATTAATGGGTTGAATGTGATATTAATATTTACAAGTTGAGATTGACATTAGTAACTAATGGTGTGTGAAGTTATCTCACATTGAAGGAAAGATAGAATGTAAATTGATTTATATTTTATAACCTCTTGATTATATTGTTTCATAAATTATCACACTGCGTGGATTCGCGATATGCACTTTTAACTCGCACATGCGCGCGACATGAGCATGTGGGTGCAATGTGCCGCTTTGATGGTTCGAGTGCCTGGTCAGGTGCGTCTGACCTTGGTGCGTGGTCTGAGTCCGTGCGGTTTGAAACCGTTACACATTCACTAGAATCGATGACGGTTTCTAACCAAGTCATTAAACCGAATTGATGGCTTTAATGATCAAACAGTTATGATTGCTAACAGTTATGATTGCTAATTAATGTCTGACTGGTTTGTTACAGTTCGAGTTCACTATATATACTGACATACCAACCCAACTCGGAAAACCTACAACAAACAGGTTCTCTAAATGTTCTCAATCTCTGATCTTTCTTCTACTATATAATTTGGGTTTTAGATCAATCCCGACAGTAACAACTACTTTGGTTGTTGCACCGTGAGAAACAAAACTTGTTTGTGGGAGGCTTGAAATTTGTTTTAAGGCCCGCGTGTCTAACATGATACTCAGTCTTTTTCCATTTTTGTTCTTTCATTTCTATTTATTTATAATTGTAATTACCATTGTAACTTATGATTTATATTTTATTGTATTGATTGTATTAATAAAAACTATTTTTATGTAATTTATACGAACGATTCCTTCAAATAAATCAATAATGTAAATTTAGGATTATGATTAATTTTTTTTATGGGTATGTATGCGTAGTTATAAAAAAGTTTCGTGAAAGGATAATAAATGCGGGGTGCATTCTCATGGAAAATTGAGAAAAGAATGTTACACCCAATAAAGGTTTTAGACAATTTATCAAACACTCATCTCCATGCCTAGAGGGACAACATTCTCTATCCCAACGCCCCTTTGTTAAGAAAATGTATTTATTTACATTTGTTATATATGTGTTTTATTTTTCGTATTTATACAATACGAACTCTCATTCCATAAAATATAGAAGTCATGTAATATTATTCTTTAATGTAAATGTTATACTGAGAGCAGTCTATATATCCTATAAGGTAGGGATAAAAGTTTGCATAAACCTTATTTCATAATCACAAAGCAAACATTAAAATACTAAGCAAATCATAATTATTCAACGAATGATCTATCCTATCAGGTAGAGATAAAATTTGTCACCGCCTTATTTTGTAAGCACAAAAGAAACATCAAAATGCTAAGCAAATCATGGTTATCCATAAAAGGAAAGGCTTTAGGTAAAGTTATGAAAATACCCATCACTAACATTATTTCTATCGATTATTGTAGAAGTGAAGAGAAAATGCTTTATGAATAGAGTAGAGTGAAGAAATTTATTAACGAAGTTACAATAAATGTCTTTTTAGCGATAATTTTAACGATGTGTTTAGAACTATACGAGGTTGGGCAAGAACATGTTTAGTCAGAACAACATGCATGGTACTTAGAAGCCTAACTTGACGGGTTCGACTCTCGCCTACAACTTCTATATGATACAAGAAATAATATCGTAGATATTTATTGTATTGATGTCATGTCACCATCATATCGTAGCTTTTAATATATTCAAGAAACAATAAAAATTTCTTTTTTGTATTTATTCTATATGATTTTAGTTCAATGTAAATTGTTACAATTCATGTTAATGATTAACGTATAATTGTAACTATGATTTGATTTTAAAATAATAAAGTCGGGTGATCCTATTAAATCAAACATCGAGTTATGTGCAAAAGTTTGAAGTTTGTATGAAGGGATTCATTGCCCGTTGGCTTCTTTCATGGATGAATACGTACTTCCACACAAACAACGTGACTTCAATGTCTTTTTCTCTTTACTTTGACCAACCAATCATTATTTTCCTTATTAATATAATAAAACATTACAAATAAAAGAAATATGATATAATAAAACATTATAAATGAAAGAAATAAGATATATTATCTTTTCTTTTAAGTTAGAATTTTAAGAAAATATTCATCACATTAACACCATGTCGAATTCAAACTTACAATTTTTGATTGAGAGATATAACACATACCAGCAGGCATCAGGTTGCCACCTTAAAAATGAATATTATATTACGTAGTGACGAAGCCTACCAGATCGAAATTAACACTACCAACGAAAAAAAGGAGATGGGATCGGAGCCCCCCCCCCCCCCCGACCCTCACTAATTAAGCTTTGCCCTTAATATTATGCATCTAAAATAGTTTGTTAGTTACGTCAATGATTTTTTATGCGAACTAAGAAAGTAATGCTTTTTTTTAAAACAAGTATTTAGTTTACATCATATACATATACATATACATACATATATATGGTAAGGTTGTCTACAAAACTATAGAAAATGCGAAAAGCTTATGGAGCAAATAAAAAAATCATTTGTTTCTTATTAATTTAAATGGAAAAAGTATAATTAGAAAAGACTAAATGATTTATATCTCTAGTTAATTAATTTCTCTATTTTCTCGTCTCCATCTCTTTGCAATAACAATTTTCGTACACTAGTGTAAGAGGGGATACAAAACAACATTTGTCAATTAAAATTCTAGACATTGCTGGTACAAAACAATTTTCGTACGTATGTGTAAGTAGAGAAATTTTTTATGTTAGAAGAGTTGGTCAAGTTTATTTATATTAAATTGGGTTAATGGATTTAAATACTCCCAACTATTGGGAATTGGCCGCTGCCACCCCCAAGTATCATTTGGCCGAATATAACTCTCAAGTAAACACTTCGGTGTCTGTATAACTCCCAAGTAAGTACTTTGGTGTCTGTATCACCCGTCATTTAGGTGATACAGACACCGAAGTAGGTGATACAGACACCGAAGTGTTTACTTGGGAGTTATATTCGCCAAAATGATACTTGGGGGTGGCAGCAGTCAATTCCCAATAGTTGGGAGTATTTAAATCCATTAA
The DNA here is from genome assembly GCA_024085815.1 of Flaveria linearis. NCBI lineage: Eukaryota > Viridiplantae > Streptophyta > Magnoliopsida > Asterales > Asteraceae > Flaveria > Flaveria linearis. The sequence goes on along the minus strand of JABSNV010000532.1, from coordinate 78,927 downwards.
GCCTATTAAATTTGTGTTACAAGAGTAGACATTCTCTAAGAGAGAAAAGAGATTAAAACCAACCTAGTCAAACATTTTCCTATCTTAGCTACATGTTTGTTAGGGCCCGGGCCTCCTGTTTTTTCGTTTAGTAGTGAAAATTTATACGAAATTCGTCTGAAAATTTCATACATCTTAAATCCGGACCCCAGATTTGGATCTCTTGACTTCCTTCCCTGCCCCTTACATTTAGGTGCTGTTTGTTTCTGAAGAGGTTAAAACGTCTGCAGTCTGCAGACCACATCTGCAGACATCTACAGCAGAAGAGGTGGACCAAATGTCTGCAGTCTGCAAGAAAAAGACTGTTTGTTTTGTTTAACATCTGCAGAATGCTGAAATATTCTGTAATTAAACTAAATTTATTTTTTAAACTTTAAAAACAACTAATGCATTAATATATAAATAAAAGTCATAGAAATACATTAAAATATAAATAAAAGTCATACAACACTACAATAATATTCATAAAATCATGAGTTTGAGATGAACATTCTCAAAGGGATCAAGGTTTAACCCTCCAAATTTCTCAAACATCAGCTGAAATCAAAATGTTCCACAATCAAAACGTTCCCAAATCTCTCAAACATATGAACTAAAACCCATAGCAAACGTGTTATGAAATAAATAAACAATCCTCAAGTAAGCATACCTGTCTTTAACACTGGAACAAGGTTCCATCATTTCCAGTTTGGCTGCAATTCGCCCAACACAACCATCCACAATATTGTTGAGATAAACCAATGGAGTGTTACCAATCAACTGCAGGCACGATCAAAGATTCAGGCATTAATAAATACACAAAAAATTGATATCATACAATCCACAAACAACCACAAACTTACTTCAGTAACATCCTTAGCGATCGAACTCTTCCCTTCCGCCATACTTTCAGAACAGTAACTGGCAATCAAACATAATCAAACAATTATAAGCTATAGATAATCAATATTAAACGACAATCTATGTGCTGGACTGCTAATCAACAAGATGCACCAAAAAAGACATTTGAATAGTCACAATTCCATATGTACGGACAATAGAAATGATACAAAACTGCAATTTTTATATCATTTTTCACGGATAACGATCGTCAAAAACTAAAATTTCATTTGAAATCAAATGTCGATTAGCGAAATTAACGATGCGTAAGGTACCTTCGTTTACAGTGATTACAACAAGAAGAAGATGATGAAATGTGGTTATTTGGGGGGGGGTTGGCGACGGGGGGAGTGGCGACGATGGAGTGGCGACGGTGGAGTGGTGACGGGGGAGTGGCGACTTGAGAAGAGAAGTATCAGGGAATGGAGGTGGGGTGTGGGTATTTGGGAGACGAGTGTGAAGAGGTGAGAAGATTTCTGAAGACTTTAGTCCACCTCTTCTTGGAGAAGAGGTCACGCAGACATTTTTTAATGAAATATCTTCAGAAAAACAAACACTCTGCAGACCATAAACGTCTGCCCGCCTCTTTTTGGCGCAGACAAAAGAGCTTCAAAAGCTATTTTTCAAAAAAACAAACACCACCTTACTCAAGCTCCACTACTGCTTATGAGCATGTCAACAATTAGCTAAAACCTTCATTTCATTGGGTCACATTTCAAGGCTTGTGTGCAAGTTGAAGAATTATAGTGAAGCTACACATGTATATTACAATATATGAATGTATAAATTTTAAGCATGCATCCATATATCAATTCATGTACATTCACATAACAATTAGGTCATTTACAGTTTTATTATTCATGTTACAATCTTAAATAAATACTTAAATAAAATGAATGACTTTAATAGGTTTTTGGTCTTGTACATACATACATACATTAGTAGGTTTAAAAACTTGAATATAGGGCTATTAAAAGAACTCGCGTTATAAACGAGCAAAGCCAAGCAGAAGAAAGCTCGCTCAAAATCGACTTGTTTATAACGAGCAGAGCCGGAGCCAAGGTCAGCTCAGCTCGTGACTTGGTCGTTAGGTGTCTTGCTGGCTCGCTCGTGGGCTCGTTTAATTTAACAACTCAATCATAATATTTTTATAAATCATAAACAAATTTTATGCTATATTATTTAGATGGGTCCTAGACATACGACCATTAAGATATTTTCTAATGAAAAAAAATCTTTATATATAAATATACGAATTTATGTTGGAATCTTGGCTCCACTCGACTTGTTTTCAGCTCTACTCGAATTTCAAGCAACTCCCTTATGAATGCATGCTTGAGCTGATTGAGGAAGACACGCCCCTCTTCCTTTCGCTTAGTTTCTATTATTAGGTTCAAGATTGATATCAAAGAACAACCGTAACACCTCACACATATGAATACTAGAAAAACTCAAGGGTTCTTTGGTAGTCTATTAATGATTGTATTAAGAGGCGACTTCTGAATCGGTCAATGGTAGAGTTTGTTTAGTTCAAATAAAAGACACGTTTTATTCCTTCATAAAACCTCTTAACGAGTAAGTTTCATAAACATGTTAACTGATTAAGAGGTTACTTCTTATTCGTTCAATCCTGTTAATGACTCAACACAAGCTTGAAAAACAACCCCTCACTTATCGTTGAGAATTTCTCTTTTACAATTACCCCTGCCTTTGGAACGTAGGTGCCTAGTCAAAACTCAAAAGTGGGCTAATAATGGGCTTAGAATATCGGGCTAAATCATTGGGTCACTACGCATGGCTCAATTTCTACTTGACCAGTAATAGCAAAGTGAATGGGCTGGGTAAAGGGTTAGTTAGTCTAGGTTAGTCATGGGCTAATGGGCTTATGGAGACTTATTGGGTTGATGTGGGCTTGTGGGGTGTCGACGTTTCGTAGCCAGTAGCCCAGTATTCAAATTCTGGTATACTTGGGCCTGGCCCAATTAGCACAAAGAACGAATCTGCTCTTTGTATTCATCTTACTCCACACGTTAGTGTGCCTAAATATCAAGTCATAAAGTTTTAGCATCTTGTCTCATTTATATTTGCGTAAAAAATATATGTAAGTTGTAATTTGTTCTAGTAGTAGTCTTACAATAAAGCAAATCACCCAAGTCTTTCAAGGAAAACTTGAAGGAAAAATTAGTTATGATCCAAACAACTTATTAAAGGTTGCTTCCAACACACACAGTAAAACACCACCGTAAGTATAATAATAAAGACGTGTCGGTCTTCTAGCAGATAAGGCCAACAGTAATCATGTCGTAGAAGAGGTGATGAAACCATGATCGACGAGCTTGTTTGAGAACAGAAATTAAATAAATTAACGTCAAACATGAAAACATGATTCAAGCCTTGTGTGCAGTTTTAAAATAGCTTATATAAATGGTATTATATGTGATTTAAAACTTGTAACCAATTATAGGTGGATATTCTAGTGGTGTACGGCCTTAAGTGATAATGATTTTATTGCACGTGAGACATTGTATTTGGCTTTGTAAATGGAAACTTGAAGACTTCAAGTTCAAGTGGGTGGTCGGTTGGTGGTGGGTAACCAATGCTCTTAATTTAAGAACATGATAATTTTATATATGTAAAATGCTCGTTAAGAAATTTAATAGTGTACCATAAGTGGCGTAAACAATTAATCAAATACTATACAATTTATATTAGTTAAGTTGTCTAAGGCTCAGAAATCACATAACCAAATATAGACTACTTAGTTATGAAAATAAACCATGAATAGGTGTGAGGAAGTTTGGTCTGGACCGACCAATACGAATAAGTGACAACCAAACCAAACCGAACTCAACTGAACCGATTAACTTACTAAGTGAAGGACAACATCTAGAAGCATGTTCACCGCAAATAAATTAAAACTATTCTCTAATGATTGATAAAGTTATTCATCTAAAATCATTAATTTACTATTCATAAATTATAGTTGCCAAAAATAGTTAGTCTAATCTAGACGTATGATTATAAAAAAAAATTGTCTAGTTTTCCTTGAGCCCAAGTATTTAATTGGTTTAGTTTAATATTATTCAAAATTGATACTAATGAGTATTATAATTTACTAGAAAGTATTAATAATTAAACAAATTTTATAAGATAATTTGATTATAGTAATAATAATATTCAAGATAAGTTCCATTTTTATCCTAGTCAAGAGTGGTTACTTTGTTTTCATCAAATAACCTTTCATTTATATATACACAAGAACTCTGTTAGATATTTTAGTGTAATTGTATTGACTAATGATAAATATGATCATAATATCTATCAAACAAGTTAGGAGGTGCGAAGTGCATGCTTATTTGAGTGTATTATGATCTTTGATGTTAAAAACCTTCATAGGGGCGAAGCCCTAAGCGATGAGGGTTTTAAGGGGGCAACGCCCCCTCGGCGGGGTCGAAGCAAGCACCAAAACAATAGCATCAAACGTTTGATGATTTTGTGTTATCTAATGGTTTTGTTCTAAACCAAGCAGACAAGTGTGTATTAGCAAGTTTCATACTTCTTGTAAAGGAGTTATAATTTGCTTATATGTAGATGACATGTTAATATTTGGTACTGACCAAAGTCAAGTTGATAAAACTAAAAAATTCTTATCATCTAAGTTTGCTATGAAAGACATGGGGAGGCTGACGTGATCCTTACTATAAAGATCCAGCATGGAAACAATGATATTTCAATTTCTCAATCTCATTATATTCAGAAGATTTTAAAGAAATTTAACTTCGAAGATTGTTCTCCTATAGGCACTACTATAGATCCTAATCTTAAGCTTCTACCTAATAAAGGTATTGTAGTATCTCAATTGAATACTCAAAAGCTATTGGAAGTCTCATGTATGTGATGATTAGCACTAGGCCTGATATAGCCTATGTTGTTGGAGAACTTAGTAGATTTACTAGTAACCCTAGTTCACATCACTCGCAAACTATTAATCGAGTATTTAAGTACTTGAAAGGAATAATGAATTATTGTTTAACATATTCTGGATTTTCTTCTGTTATTGAACGTTATTCGGATGCAAGTTGGATTACAAATATGGAAGATCATTCTTCCACAAATGGATGGACATTCCTACTTGGAGGAGGTGCCATCTTTTAGACATCGAAGAAACAAACTTGCATTACTAACTCAACAATGGAATCTGAGTTTGTTGTATTAGCGGCAGCTGGTAAAGAAGCCAAATGACTAAGAAACTTGATTTATGAAATTCCATTGTGGCCTAAACTGATATCACCTATATCTATTAGATGTGATAGTGAAGCCACTTTGGCTAAGGCTTATAGTCAAGTGTATAATGGCAAGTCTAGACACTTAGGTGTTAGACATAGCATGATTCATAAGCTCATCATGCATGGTGTGATATCTGTGGAGTTTGTGAGAACTCAACATAATTTAGCCGATCATCTAACTAAAGGGTTAAATAGAGATCTTATGCACAAGTCAGCTTTAGGGATGGGATTGAAGTCCACCTAAATTCTCTCATGTTAAGATACCTAATTCCCATCTAGTATAACACTATATGTTGAATTCAATGCAGAAAGCTTAACATCTAGTGATTGAAACACGTTAGTAGCAACATCCCAAGATATGTGTCCAGACCTGCAAGTTGAGGAGGTTGAAGTCTAACTTGTTAATAGTGCTTTTGAAAAATTGCATATGCAGGTGTAAGAGAAAAAAAGAGCTACCTATATGAGCATGAAGTTTAGCTGCTTCAAAAAGTCTGGACTTGGCTTTGATATGCTTATGAAGGATAAGGACACAAGGCTAGTAAAATATAGTGTCAAGTAAGAATATATAAGTATGTAAACTTTTGTGTATATTATCTTCATTTATTCACTATGAATACCGGTATTCATAATTTCAGTCTCAAATAACAATATATTAGAGACTGATTTTAGTACTTAATAACATGGTATCTAAGATTGATTTTCAGTCTTTAACATCATGGTATTAATGTCTGATCTTCAATCACAAATAAAGCGTATTTGGGACTTAAATGATTTGGTTTTGGGGATAAATTAAGGAGTGAATTTATGTGTTTCGAAAACTGAATTTTGGTCCTTAAAAAGATAATATTAACTACTGATTTCTAGTCACGAAAAAAGTGTATTCGAGACTGAAATGACCTGGTACGAAGGGATTGAATCAAGACTGAATTTGAATATTTTGGAAACTGAAAGTTAGTCGCTATTAATTCTATACAACATGACTGATATTCAGTTACTGATAACACTATCTGGGATAAAGAATAGGTGACTGGCTCGTGACTAGTAAAATCAGTCTCAAATGACCATTAAGGACTGATTTCAAAGTATCAAGTACTAATTTTTCAGTCCTTAATGATCATTTTTCTTGTAGTGACCAAGGGTTCAATCCTAAATGACATCCTAATATTTGAATATTTGAAATGTGTAATATACTAAAATGAAATTCAATCGTCACAATATTTCATTTATGCATAAGTTTGTAGTTTGTATGAGTTTATTTTAGTTAATCAAGGATTACACTAAAATGGGGGAGGAATTAAATATTTTAGTGTAATTGGATTGACTAATGACCAATGTGATCATAATATTCATCAAACAAGTTAGAAGGTGCGGAGTGCACGCTTGTTTGAGTGTATTATGATCTTCGATGTTAAAAACCTTTTTAGGGGCGAAGCTCCTAAGCAATGGGGGTTCTAAGGGGGCAACGCCCCCTTGGCGGTGGTCCGGGGGCAGCGCCCTTGGTAGCGAGGTCCAAGGGGCAGAGCTCCTGGCTGGGGTCATAAAAATGGCTTCATTAAAAATGCATTTGAATTGATTTTTCACATGTGAAATTTGAGTGGAAAATAAGTATTTTTTAATGATTATTAAACTAAAAAATAAAATGATAAGCTGCCAAACGGTAGTTTTTCCCTGTTTTTCCCTCAAAATCGAATTAGATTATGAAAGTTTATCACTTTTTTCTTGAATTTTCTTTTTCTGGTTCACGAAACTCACACAATACAACAAACTGATTCTAGATCTCTTTTTAGTTGTATCCGATTGATTTATTCGACTAACCACCGAATAATTTCGATCTGAAAGTGATCTTCATGACCTTCAGATTATCCAAGTTTGATTTCAAGTGTTCTACAAACTTTTTATATAATATAGACTATCAAAAGAAAACTTACAATGATTTAGGTAAAGATGATCAAAGGAAAATACCATATACATTTTCGGCTATGGTCAACCATGTGTAAAAAATATAATAGAATGCAAGTCTTAGCATCACATGTTCAATAAACATATACTACTTAGGGCTGCAAAACAGCACACATAGTATACATTATTTCTTCTAACATGAATCAATTCTAATTCTAATATATCTTTTTGACCTCTATGGTGGGCTAAATCCTCACACTTTGATAGATTCTTAGATATAGGGATCACTTCCTATGCATTGGTCATAGATTCTTTTCTTCGAATCATTTTCTATCAACTTTTGCACCATCATAAGGATTTTACATAGTCAACGACTTTGACTAAGTATATTAAGTATTATTAACCGTATTTCAACTTAATATAACCAAACCTTCCTGATTTTAACATGTATTTATCTACTATAAAAAGAAGTATTTTGGGTGCCACATGATACGATTCTATGTATCCATATGTGCCGAGCTTAAGCTTAGGTAAGCTCGTACTCGGTTCGACTCGTTTACACCCCTAATTTCATTATTAACATAAATTTATTTTTATTGAGAGGGTAGAAGTTATTTCTTGTGCGTATCTACGAATTTATCAACTGAAGGTATATTTGTTAATAATAGGGGTGTTCAAATTCGGATATCCGAAAATTTCGGATAGTGAATTCCACTATCCGAATCCGAATCCGAAATTACCCTAATTTTCGGATTCGGATTCGGATATCCGTTCGGATATCCGAATTAAAATAAAATTTGTATTATTTAATAAATATACGAAAATTATGAAAATCACTATCCGAATCCGAATTCGAAATTTCGGATATCCGAATTTTCCGATATCCAAAATTTCAGATATCCGAATTTCAGATTTTCGGATATTTCGGATTCGGTTTCGGATTCGGTTTCGGATTCGGATGTTTTTTAACACCCCTAGTTAATAATATGTGGATAATAAGTTACATATGCGAATGGTCATTCGCGCACAACTTGATTTTAGTCTGTGATTAAAGTTTGATACACGAGATAAAGTAGATGCACAACAAAGGATCATCTTCTCCATAACATTACTATAAATATCTCAATTCAAGCAAACTATTTCAGTTTATAATTTTGGCCTGGGTGTATAAAATCATTTGTATTAAATTTATATATATCTCATGTCTATCAAATAAAGTTTCTTGTATTGTATTGAGTTAATTAGTAGGGGTGTGCAAGAAACCGAAATAAACGAACCGTAATCAAAATAACCGACGTAACCGAACCGAAATAACCGAAACCGCTAAGAAACCGACAATTTGGATTGATGATTTTTTGAAAACCGAATTTTTTGGTTTGGTTTTTGTTTTGCTTGTAACAAAAACTGAAAAAATCGAACCGAAACCATACAACCAAACTTGTATATTAAGAGGTGTAATCATACACTAATAAACATTAGTAACATATTAGTTACTTATTTAACTTATGTTATATAAAATAGATTAAATATTTAGGTTTAAAAAATAATCTTAAACTTCTTTTGTTTGAATTGATAGATTAAAATGTTTTGTTGAATTTATAGTTCTTATATTTTTAAAGATTGCATTGAATTTTAATGTCAACTAATTTATAAAAATATATGAATTATATTTAAGAATCAACAAAATTATGTAATACCAAAGTTTTTAGCTTAAATTCATTACTTTAAAATAATTTTTTATTTAGAAACCGGAAAGCCAAACGGTAAAACCGAACAAAACAGAAACCAAACCGAAACTGAAGTGAAAATCGAAAATCAAAAACCGAAAAAACCGAAACCGAACGGTTTTAAAACCTAAAAACCGAAATATCGGGTTTTTGTTTCGGTTTTAGGCTAAAACTGAACCAAACCGACCATACACACCCTTATTAATTAATTAATATTTACTTTCTATATAAACAGTGAGTTGCGAATATTTCATGAGTTATATCTAGAACAAACGCGTTAGTTTACATAGGAAACAAACATGCAATTTAAGAAATTAAAGTCTTATATGCAAGCATGTGGTGTGTATATAGCTCTTGCGTATCACATGACTATAAATATTATTTTTTCTAACATAACTATGAAAACATTACAAAATACCATATAATTCTTATATGCTATTAAATTCTTATATACAAGCATGCCTGTGTATAGCATTCAGTATGACATGACTGATGACTATAAATGTCATTTTCCTAACATAACTATGAAGATATAACCAATATTAATTGTGATACTTTCTCTTATAACAATACAAATAAATGAATAATAAATATTATATTATATACGGAACTAAATTTTGTTGGACCCTCAAAGGTCCCGTTGAACATTGCCCGGTATAAGTTTCTTCAATGTATTAAAATTTATCAATAGTCACATCTATAACATATAATAAAAGAAGGTTTTCTTTTGACACGTGTCATCAATCTAGCATATCAAATGACACGTGTCATCATTTTAGCATATCCGAAAAATCATTTTCCCGCCTCTCTCTCATAATAAATACGAAAATTATAAAAATAATCAATTTGACTTTCCTTTTTTACTAAAATATCTTAAAACAAATATATAAACATTTATGTTTATTGTCTCTCTCATATGAAATGATAATTATTTTAAATAAGTAAATTAAAATATTAAATATCTAAAATATAAATATTCTTTTTTTAATAATTTATTAATATATACTAAATTATATGATTTTAGACTTATTTTATCTTTAAATATAGAGTAATAATTTTAGATTTTATTTTTTGTTATAACTTTTAAATATTTATTATATTTTTATTTCACCAATAACTAATTAAATTTAGAAAATAAAATATTTAAAAAACTAATGATTTTGGTATGTTTTATTTATTCCACCCATGTAATACATGGGCTCTAACCTAGTAGCTCAATAGTAGCAAATATGTTGAAATGATGCCATTTTTAACTAGTTGTACTTAGTACAAATTGTATTGTAAACGAATAATATAAATTTTGGAGTAGTTTGGTGATGTATAAGTTTGTTATTAGAAATGTAATCAAGATAAAAGAGTCATTAAATATAGAACTAAACGTTGGTGTGTAGGAGAAAGTATTTTCTTGCTTCACTTATCTAGTTATCATATAAATCAATATTAAAGATAGTGAAATCTTGTTACAATTTTTATTTTTTATGGAGGAGAAAGTATTTTTCTACTCAAAAACACTATAAGAAAATGGTTCTATAATAAGGAAAATGTTTGAAGTTTTCAAGAGAAATAATATTATACAGGACTTTTGTTTTATTGGTAAACATAGTCTAGCCTTACAAAAAAAAAAAAAAAAACATAGTCTAGCCTTGATTTTAATGAGTTGACTTGGTGTGGCGTAGACTTTATAGTTCAGATTGCAATTCTGTTGACCTGTTAAATTCATTTGTTACCTTTTAATTAAAAAAATCCCTTCTTTTTCTTTTCATTAAATAAGTTTACTATTATTAGAGCATTCACAGCGGTTTTTTTTTTTATCCATATAATTACACTAAAAATCACTATATTTTCTTTTTCATTTTCAATTAAATAATACTTTTTATACATTATCATTACTTTTTTCTCTCTCCTTCACTCACAACCACTTTAAAAAATATTAAAAAATTTATAAGGATTGATCAGTAATTCTTCAAATATACCAATCCACAATAACATTTTCTCTCTCCTTCACTCACAACCACTCAAAACCATTCCATATAATCAATGTTTTCAAAACCGGACCGGAAAGCGAACCGAACGGCCTAGAGGTTCACCGGTCGGACCGGTCGGACCGGATTACGAACCAGATGACGTCATAAATATTTAAAAAATATAAAAAAATCCAAATATTTAATGTGTATGTATAAGGTATATATTAACGAACTGGTGTTCCTTAATCCAAAACAACATCCAAAATACATATCATTCAATTAAACATAGTCCAAATTAACGAACCGGTGTTCCTTAATCCATATCCAATAATATTTTTCTATTAAAATAAAAAAAATTCAAAAACCGGTTCAACCCGGTTCGCCGGTTCCGGTCGGAACGGTCACCCGCGTGAACCGGCCGGTTATGATGAAAACGGTCTAAACCAACGAACCGAACCGGCAAATGCACCGGGTCCCGGTCGGACCGGTCGGACCGGCCGGTCATGTCCGGTTTCGAAACCATTGCATATAATATACCAAACACACTCACATACTTTTAAGAAATTCACTGTGAGTGCTCTTATGAGTTATTTATCTTTATAAATTTATAACAGATATCAGTACCTGGTGCTGCAAAGAGCTCCCGCGTTTTCGCAGGGTCCAGGGAGGGTCCGTCCCATTTAAGGGAAGATGTACGCGGTCTTTCTCCCACATTTTGTGGGAGGCCGTTTCCACGGATCGAACCTGAGACCTTCGGTCCCTTAGGAACAGCTTTTACCGCTGCGCCAAGGCCCGCCCTCCTTATAACAGATATCAGTTTGTTTGAATATTGATGAAGATAGGCTTCACCTACTGTCATCTAGTATTTATCACCATCAAAGTGTTCAGGTTCAAGTATTTCAAAGTAGATAACATATGAATTTTCTTTTAAAACAAACTCAATAATTCCTATTTATAAACTGCATAGAATCCTAAACTACTAGTATTTGATTCATAATCTTTTACAAAAAAATATTGGCTTTTATCAATAAACTAACAACCTAAGTGGCAGCTATTAATTCAATGGATTTGACTCATTTGAGAGTAGATTTTAAGAAGAAAGTGTTTGTTTTTAAAAAATTATCAATGTGTTTTTCAATCAATTTAATTTTACTCTAATGGTATTTAAGTATATATGTGGTGCGGGCATTAAATCATTGAATAGATCTTCGCTATTACGAGACGAGTGAGAAGGACACGCCTTTGATGTGCCGGTTATCGTGCTCACGTAAACGCTGGGTGGTCAAGTACGAAACGGATTATTACAAAAGTTTAAGCTAAGCTTGTGCTCCTCTACTTTATTATATATTAATTATTTCGTTTATATACCTACAAAGATATCTTATGTGTTTTAATAATTACAATTTTAAAGATATAAACATAATATTTGACTTTAGCTAAATTAGCAACTCACCTCGTTCACGTCAATGGTTAACATCGATCTTCTATTGCGTCACCTTTGGTCTAGTGTGAACGTATGTGGTCCTGATCCATGACTACTTTTATATTTGCATCGTCTTGGACACGTAATATTAACGCCACACTTTACGTCTTATATCATTATTTTTTTAAAACTTTTTTGACTTTTTCAAACCAATTATATAATATACAAGTTATGTTATTTATAGCATGTGTATACATCTACAGAAGAATAATTGGTTATTCCGGCATAAAAAGATACGGATATTTTTAACTAGTTATATAGCTCATTCTTTAAATTGTTTACAATTTGATTTCAACACATTTATATGTTTTAATATGTAATTCGTTTAGATAAACAAATTACATGGGTGGCGTTCGGTTGATAATTAATCGTGTTAATGGTTAATGTTTTCATTTAAGGGGCTGTTTGATAAAACTGACTGAGTAAGATCTGACTGAGTCAGAAGCTGACCCAGTAAGAAATTCTGACTGAGTCTGCATCTGACTGAAACTTGACTGTTTGATTTAGTATCTGACTGAAATCAAAACAACTCATCTAAACAAAGATCCCAAATCAACAACATACAATCCAAGCAATAAACTCATCAAATCACCAACACAAACACCTGCATCAACCATCATTCTTACAGATTCACACGCACAATAACCAAAACACACACATTCAATCCAATATACAAAATCATACACACTGTAACACCATTATTGATACTACATAGCAAGAAATGAGCGACCAAACATACCGGAGGAGACGAGATCGGTTTACTGCTCGATTTGGGTTCTCCGATCGGTCGCGCAGGGGCAGTCGCGCAACGGGAGGTGCTCGATTTGGATTCTCCGATCGCGCAAGGAGAGGTGGTCGATTTGGTTCTCGATCGCGCAGGAGAGGTGGTCGATATGGGTTCTCCGGTCGCGCAGGAAGAGGTGGTCGATTTGGGTTCTCGGTCGTGCCGGGAGAGGTGGTCGATTTGAGTTCCCCGGTCGCGCAGGAGAGGTGGTGACGGGAACTTGCGCAGGGGAGGTGGATTTGGGTGTTGGTGGTGTGCAAACGGGGCTGCTTGGGTCAGCAACTCATTTTTTCAGGTTTGGGTCAGAAGAAATGACCCGGTCAGCTGGCTCCACGCGAGTATCAAACGGGCTGACCCGCTGACCGAGTCAGCCGGGTCAGCCGGGTTAGACATAAACAAACAGCCCCTAAGGCTTATTTCTCCCAAGTGTTGTAATATTATATTAAGATTTTTAATTATATGTTAATATGTAATTTTAACTTACCTTGTTGTAATATAACCCTACAATCTTTTGAAGGAACTACTGGTACTTAAGTAAGACTTTGAATGAGGAACCATACGTTCTCTTAATTTGATAAAATAGTTATTGTTGCTAATTACTTAGCATGTATATGCTTGATCATGCATATTGATAATGCTCACACTTACATACACATATTGTAATATTGAAATAAAATTATCAATTCACATCATGTTGTGACGTAGAGCGGAAATAATACAAATAAACGTTCTAAGAGAAAACTTATATATATATATATATATATATATATATATATATATATATATATATATATATATATATATATATGTTTATATATAAGGTAGAGGTTCAACTAAGAATAATTAGTTGCCTAAGTTGCCTAAGAATAAATATCATAGTGACATGTGCCATTTTTAATTTTTAGTCATGGAGGGTATTTTTGGAAATAATATATTCTTCAAATTCTTCACAGTCTGTGCTTCAACAAATTCACGATTTCAGCGGGGATCGACCTCAATTTCACACTCGAATCCACGATCAGTTCATGTACGATAGAATTCAAATTGATTTCAATAACTAATCAGTATTGCAGCGCTCGGATGGAATCATATTATGATTCGAGGCGATTTTGATCGAATCAAGTTGTCATCGTCATCAATTTCACGAATTAAATCCTGAGATCGTGAGTTTTATTATAATTACAATTCCAACCGATTTCAATACCACTATTGCCGCGTTCGATTGTTGAAACAATCATAAGGATCTTCAATTTCACGAAACCAAAGCCGCAGCTTTTTTCATTAAGTGTGCTGTTTTCATTAAGTTTGCTGTTGAAATAATATAGTACATGTGCAACACAGAAATCTAACCTATAACATTGAACCTACAATTATACTACATATCTATTGCAATACAGCACAAGATAATAAGATATATGCATGAGATTTTAGAATATAGTACGTATATGTTGAAATACAGCACAACATGTGCATATAGTGTTTAAAATCTATGTTCATTAACTGTGTTTGTTTTCATTAAGTGTGTTGTTTTCATTACATGTACTGTTTTCCTTATATGTGATGTTTTAAATTAAAAGTACCTTATATGAATCAGTGGTTTTTTCTATTGTGCTGTATCTATATATGTGTGTGATGTATTTGTTTCGAGTTTTATGTTTGTGCTGTATTTGTTTCTATGTATTATCATTATATGTGCTTTTTTTCATTAAGTGTGTTGTTTTCATTAAGTGTGCTGTTGAAATAATATAGTACATGTGCAACACAGAAATCTAACCTATAACATTGAACCTACAATTATACTACATATCTGTTGCAATACACAAGATAACAAGATACATGCATGAGATTTTAGAATATAGTACATATATGTTGAAATACAGCACAACATGTGCATATAGTGTTTAAAATCTATGATCATTAACTATGTTTGTTTCATTCTGTGTGTTGTTTTCATTGCATGTACTGTTTTCCTTATATGTGATGTTTTAAATTAAAAGTACTTATATGAATCAGTGGTTTTTTCTATTGTGATGTATCTATATATGTGTGTGTTGTATTTGTTTCGTTGTTTATATTTTGTGCTGTATTTGTTTTTATGTATTATCATTATATATGCTTTTTTCATTAAGTGTGATGTTTTCATTAAGTGTGCTGTTGAAATAATATAGTACATGTGCAACACCAGAAATCTAACCTATAACATTAAACCTACAATTATACTACATATCTGTTGCAATACAGCACAAAATAACAAGATATATGCATGAGATTTTAGAATATAGTACATATATGTTGAAATACAGCACAACGTGTGCATATAGTGTTTAAAATCTATGTTCATTAACTGTGTTTGTTTTCATTAAGTGTGTTGTTTTCATTACATGTACTGTTTTCCTTATATGTGATGTTTTAAATTAAAAGTACCTTATATGAATCAGTGGTTTTTTCTATTGTGCTGTATCTATATATGTGTGTGCTGTATTTGTCTCGCTGTTTATATGTTTGTGCTGTATTTGTTTCTATGTATTATCATTATATGTGCTTTTTTTCATTAAGTGGCTGTTTTCATTAAGTGTGCTGTTGAAATAATACATGTGCAACACAGAAATCTAACCTATAACATAAACGTACAATTATACTACATCTGTTGCAATACAGCACAAGATAACAAGATATATGCATGAGATTTTAGAATATAGTACATATATGTTGAAATACAGCACAACATGTGCATATAGTGTTTAAAATCTATGTTCATTAACTGTGTTTGTTTTTATTAAGTGTGTTGTTTTCATTACCTGTACTGTTTTCCTTATATAATACCCATATAAATAATAATAATAATATAATATAATAATAATAATAATAATAATAATAATAAAGTTCAAGGGTTAGGTTGCCATTTTGAAAACTTAAATTTATAAGTTTTGTGCTTAAAATAAAAAGAGATTAAACCACATGGACTAAAGGTGAAAATATTTTAAAACTCTCTGTCTCTTTCCCCCGTCGACCAACCCCTATTCCGGCCACTTCACCGTGGCTCCGGCGAGCCTCCACAGCCAAAACCGCTCGATATTTTGATCAAACTAAATGCCCGACACAACCGCGTGAAAGATTCGACACAATACCCCACAATAATTCGAAAAAACGGGAGTGCGATCGATTCCAAAACAACTCACTCAACTTTTGGCCACTTTACAAGTTTTTAAATCGCACTAAACGGACATAATAATGCAATTAACTTTACTAATCAATCATATACCTGTTTCCATCGTTCCAACTCACAAATCCAACAGAAACAAACACAAACTCTCTATTCGATCTCCACCTTCATCGCGACCTGCAACTGGGTCGAACAACATCTTTCGGACCTCGAAACCTCGAATTGATAGAGGGCTTTGCTTCGTGCACGTTTAGTAAAGCTCCACACAAAGTTAATTGAATTATGATCACCATTTGAACCGAAATCAGAATCCACGTTAGTCGCGGCTTGTGCTTCGAGTGTTCATCTTCAATTCGAAACGAAATCAGGTAATTAGACCACCTACATACTCGGTTTCACCTAGGGAACAAAAGCTCTATGCTTAATTACATTAAAATTGCGAATCGATGTTCAATTTGATCGATTCGATTTTAGGTTCTTGGAGGGTTGGGGATAATCTGTATTGTGTTTAAATGTTTTTGTAACCGAGTCTTGGTGCGGCTATAAGCCTTTGGTTCACCGGTTCAGCGCCCCTTTGCCTTAGATGAGGTCCCGGGTTCGACCCCGGGCACCTCCTGTTATTTTTTTAATGCCCTTTTAACCTTTTAAAATTTTATAAAAATTCCAAAAAATTATAAAAATCCTTTTTATAATCCCTGTTCATTTTTAAATCATCAACCTTAATTTTCTGTAATTTTCTTTAAGTTTAAACCTTTATAAAATTATATAACAAAGACATTTAGTTAACTATTTTTATGGATTTCTTTTAAATAAATGGTAAAAATCTGATTAACATAAAACTCCTTATATGAAAGTACCCAATTAATTTCCTATAAATTAGTTTTGTTAAAAACCTTAACAATTTATATTTATTATTAACAAACGTTAATAATAGTTTATTTTGTTGAATTAACTCGTATTTTACAGCCAGCTTACAGAGAGCATAACTCTTTCATAACAGATTCAAATCAGTTAAAATTTATGTCCATGACGAAGCTCGTCGAAATACGAATCCGTTGATATATAAAATCGAAAAACTCATTCGTTTAGACCTCCAAACAATCGTTTTCGTAACAGCTAGCAGTTCTGCGCAGCTGTAAAGATCCACGTTTTTCTCATATTTCGGTAATCCAAATCAGATACTTTTCTAAATGAAAGTTGTTTAGAAATCACTAATCTAGTAAACTGGAGATTTTAGAATTTTTTAAACGTCGTTTAGTATTTTTAACGAGTGCGAAAAGACAGAGGCGGAACTGAATTACAATATCGTAGGTTCTCGCGGTGTTAACCGAGCCTAGACCTTGTTTCTGATTATTGTCATTCGTATATAAGGTACGGATTCTGTTTCTTTGTTATCATAAGTATTTACTTTTGTTTCCGTTCTTCGTAGTACGGATTCCTGATTTCTGTCTCGTTTTGATTTCCGTTCATCTCTAGTTTTGATTCCTGTCATACATAGATAATTTGCTTTTGATTCTGTTATAAGTAGCTTGACTGCTATATATTTCTGAATTTTTACCCGAGCTCTCCCTATCTTGGGGTGACCAAGACGTGTTATTGCGGCATCAATAACGTGGCACCAACCGTGGCGCTGAGCTGAGATCACGGCGTCTCTAAAGAGGACTCTGAAATTATGTCTTGTTATATTATTATTTTTCTCAGAGGCGTATGGATCGATCCTAGGTTAGTCCTGTTATTTCCTGATGGATGGTTACATACCATTCCATTCAGGACTCTGGTGAATGGTTTGTATGTCTGCCCATACTCCATTTCACATTGGTTCACGGGCTCGCTACCTTGTTCCCCTGTTCAGTTATTATATGATATGATTATTAGCTCGGGGTATGTTCTATCTGATATATGTCTTATGACGTATGTTCTATTTGATATATATATCTTATGATCTTTGATTCTTCGTTATCACCATGTCTATTTATTTTTGATATCTGCCAATTCCTTGATTATCATCATGTCTGTTATTTTTTATCTGCTGATTATTTGATTATCACCATGTCTGTTTATTTTTGATATCTGCCGATTCTTTGATTATCACCATGGCTGTTTATTTTTTATATCTGCCGATTCTTTGATTATCACATGTCTGTTTATTTTTGTTATCCGCTATTCCGTTCACTGAGCGTTATGCTCAGGCGTGCTTTTGTTTTCATGCACGTCAGGTCAGCAGGGTAATCCGGGAAACCAGTGAAGAGTGAATTGAAGACCAAGATTATCTGTTACTTTAATTGATGTATTGAACATCTTAATTAGGTTCTTTCGGATTATTTAGTGTGTTTGAAGTTATTTCGTCTGACCGTTTCTATAATATCATGGATTGGTTTTTGATTTGATATCCGTATTAGTGACACGTCAGCCTTGTCTGGTTGGGGTGTTACAGTTGTGGCATCAGAGCAAGGCTCTTTCCTGTAGAAAACTTAAACATAATAATAAACTTGAGGTAATGGGTAGACATTGGGTTAGGATCTAATTATTTTCCATCTAAATTCCAGTGTTCACACGTATATCTTCATTTCAGATGGCTCCTAAGAGACGTGTGAACAACCGCAATGACTCGGATGGCCCCTCATCTGATACTCCTCTTGAAACCCTCGTTGCTAATGCCGTAAACGCTGCTATTTCTGGAATACTTCCTAATCTGATATCTCAGACTGCCCAAACAGTCATCCAGCAGATACAACAGGCGAATTTGGGGTGGAAATAACATCGGATCAGCATCGGAAGGAAATAACAATGGACCACCACCTGGTGGAAACAACACAGGACCTTCACCCGGTGGAAATAACTCAGAGCCACCTTCTGCGGGAACAACACGGGACCACCTTCCGGTGGAAATGCAACACCACCTTGGCTGAGATTCATGTTTGGCTTGAGCGCTTTATGAAGCAAAGACCAAGATCTTTTAGTGATGCTGCTACACCGATGGATGCTCAGAACTGGATAGCCCATGTGGAAAAGATTTTCGAGGTGCTAGGAGTCGGTGACCTATTTAAAACTAGGCTGGCTTCTTACAAACTGGAGGATGATGCTCTAGTTTGGTGGGAAGGGGTTAAACTTGCACATGGAGAGGGTATGCTACTACCCTTCCTTGGGCCGACTTCCGCACTATATTCTTCCGAAAGTATTTCTCTGAAGTGGAACGAAGTGAGTATGCACGGGAATATGCATCTATTGAGCAACGAGATGGTGAACCTTGGCAAGAATTCATGGCAAGATTCTGTAGGCTGGCTAGTTTTCTTGGGGAAGCTGCAGGTAGCCCAGAGGTCTAAGCAGAAAAGTTGAAATGGGCTGTTCATGAGAGAACTCGGAGATGGATAGTGACTCAAAGGTTTAACAACATCAATGAAGTAGCTGATGCTGTGAAGACACTTAATATGGAGAACAAGAAGAGGTTAGCTAAAGCTGAGGAGAGTCGAAAGAGAAATCGTGAAGGAAACCATACCGCGCTTTCTGGGCAATCTTCAAACGAGAAACATAATACAGGTGATCGGAAAGCCCAATTCAATAGAAATAATAACCGCCAAGGTAATCAATGGAAACAAAACAGCAGAATCCTAAACCTGCTGAAAACCAAGGTCAAGAGCAAGTCCCGGTATGCACTACATGTGGGAAACGTCATTTTGGTGTTTGTCGCCGAACTTCAGGAGCCTGTTTTAGATGTGGAAAGACCGGCCATTTACTGAAAGACTGTCCATATCCTGATAATAAGGAAAGGCTGGAAATAGTGCTAAACAACCTACTAATGGAGGACGAGTGTTTGCTTTGAACGCAAAGGATGCAGCAAACACACCAGGTATGACTCTTGATATTCCTCACATATGTGAACCTGTCGTATCTGAATAATCTAGTAGTCTTACCAAGTAAATTATGCTTGTTATCTATTACTAAGTGTATCATGGTAACATAATTCTTTAGGTACTGTTTCTGGTACTCTCGTGTTAGGAACTCGTGAAGTTCAAGTCTTATTTGATACTGGAGCAACACACTCCATAGTTTCTCAATCTTTTCTTAAACATCTAACGATGAGCCCAACATTATTAGAAAATACTTTGAATATTATGACTCCTATGGGAAACTTTGTTACAATCTCTCATGTGTATGTGGATTGTCCGATCCGAGTTGAATCGCTCATTCTTACAGCGGATCTGTTGCCCATGCAAATGGAAGATTTTGATATCATCTTGGAATGGACTGGTTAACTCGGCATCATGTTACAATTGAGTGTCAGACTCGTCGCATTCTATTTGAAGATCCCCATCATCCTGAACTCATTTATCAGGGATTAAACCTCGAAAAACTCTTCAAATAATTTCAGCACTTAAGGCTCGTAAATCCCTACTGCACAGCGGTGCAGGATTTCTTGCTTCAGTTAAAATTTTATCTTTGAAGAGCCTAGTATTTCTGATTATCCGGTTGTTTGTGATTTTCTCTGATGTGTTTCTGTGACAACCCGAAAAATTTCGTGAATTTATATGAATTTTTATATGAATTTACAATTTATTTTTATATTTTATTATTACTTAATAATAATAATAATAATAATGAAAATAATGAAAATAATAATAATATAATGATATTATTATTATTAAAAATAATGATAATAATATAGTAATAATAATAAAGGTATTATTACAAATAATGATAATAATATAAATATAATAATTATATTATTATCAAAAATAATGACAATAAAATAATAATGTTATTGTTAAAAATATATATTATTAATAATAATAATGCTAATAATAAATAATTAATAGTAATAATTTATAAGATTTATTTAATTGATTTAATAGTCCAGGGACTAGTTTTGTAATATTCAAAACATGTTTTAAAAACTTAAAACATGAAATAAACAAAACAGGAAACTCGAGGGCCATTCTGTAATTATTTCAAAACATTTCCCTCGCCGGCGACCACTGTTCCGGCGCCATCCCGGCGACGATCCGGCAACCACAAACCAACAAAATACGCGGTTTTTCATCAATCCAAAGCTACCAACACAACCCCGTGAGTGTCTCGAACACAATGACCACAATAATTTGAGAATCAAATTCATAATGCGATCTAAAACGCTCGTGATCACTGTCGGTTACTTTACAACTCCGAATCGCACAAAAATCTCAATAATAATCGAATTAACCTCACCAAATCAACACTATAAATACTAGTAATCTGTATGCACTTAGAATTGCACCAGAAACAACTCCATTCATCGAATTTGATCCCCTTCTTCCCGCGACCTGCAACTCAGTCGATCTCTGCCTTACAAGCATCAATTCACAAAATAGGTAGAGGGCTTTCGATCCTTTAATCTATTAAAAGCTTCCTGTAAAAGTAATTCGATTATTAACATATTGAATAGCGTTTGATCTTATCCCCCTGTCGCGGCTGTTCTTCACAAGAATCATCATCAATTCGACATCATCTGGTAAATTAAAAACACCATTATGTTCGATGATCATGGGGAATAAAAGCCCCATGAATCTATACATTAACATAATCGATTGAATGCTCAATTGATCGAATGTGTTCTAGGGTTCTTGATTTGGGGGGGGTTGCATACGGGTTGTGTTTAAAACTATTTGGGGCGGGGTTTTGTTCGCTGATGAGCCTTTGGCTCAGTGGTTTGTGCGCGGGTGTGTTGAGGGGGAGGTCACGGGTTCGAACCGTGCACCTCCCAACCTTTTTATTTTATTTATTTATTTAGTTATTTACCCTTTAAAAATAAATAAAAATTATTAAAAATACATAAAAATCGCCAAAAATTATAAAACTGATTTTTAAGAACTTCTTTATTTTTAATTAATTTTCTGTAAATTATTTAATTAAAAATACTTCAAATAAAATTTATAAAATGTTATTCAAAAAATATTATAATTAAATATTTTTATAAAAATAGACTTAAATATGATTTAAAGTATTTAATTGAACACCATATCATTTTTAATTAATGATAAATCATAAAAATTGTAGAAATCAATTATTTAAAAACCCTAATTATTTATGTAAATAATTACTACATGTATTATAAATTATTACATGTATTATAAATTGTTATCCATACAAAAATGGGTTTTTAAATATACAATCAAATTATTAATGGATGTTAATATTTTATGGACTTGTTTCGATAATATAAATACAAGGTAAATTTTATAAATTTAAATATTTATAAAATCTTACAAAAATTAAATATAAACTTGTATGTTTATATAACGTCTATAATTTAATTAGAATATAATGATATGTCACAATCATTATTAAACTAATTAAAATTATATAAATCATTAATTATTAACAAAATGATTAATGATTTAATTATATGTTTATAACAAATCCTAGAAAACCAAAACCTAGATCAATTGAACACCAGGTTCAAGATCTAACTTATTTAGGTTTTTGGATTTGTATCTGTTTGCTTACGTGAAATTATAATTCCTTAACAGGAATTTACTAGGTTGTCAACACCACACAGGAACTGAGGTGAGTTCATATTCAACTTTCCCCTTTTAATCATTAAATATTTTGGGGCTGAGATACATGTTGTAATTAAATTACAAATTATTTTTGTGTATTATGTTAAATAATAATTGATCACATTTATGATTACATATGGTTATTATGAAATCCTTCTCTGTATACTGGACTATAAATAAGCAGGGATCTTTTGGATAGTACTATCGGGGAGTGACTTACCCCCACAAAGGTATGGACATGTGATCCATATCAGATGCACAAAGATCTTGATGTCATTCGGGATGACTGTTTCTGTAGTGAGAAGGCAGATGTGCACTTTATATAGTTTGCATTATAGTTCCATTTACAACCCATATGAGGATAAATGTAAAGGAGGATTTGCTCCCTCTGATTTGAAATTATTATGAAAATATAATATACACATAAAAGGATAATAAACTAAGTGACATGGACAAATTCAATGTGAAGGATTTGTTGGGCTTGTACTTAGTAGGTATGTGGGATAGCGGGTTCACCTTATTAAAAAGGGTTCCGACAGGCTATTCATATACCGGTGAGTAAATTAAACTCACACTTTTTCTATAAATCCTATTTGATGATAATTGATGATTTATCACTATGTTTTACTTACCTGTGAACTCACCAACCCTGTGTTGACACTTGATTTACATGTATTCTCAGGTATCTACTAGGAGCTTATGGATATGCACGTAGGATCATATAAGAGCTCAAGATACCTATTGATTATTATCTGAAATATGATTAGACATGTTGTCATGAAACAATCTATATTACTTCCGCTACGCATAATATTACTCTGAACATTATTGTAATGATTATCTAAAAACTATCATATAGATATTTGCATCTCTGTGTACTACTGTGTTCGATCCTGTTTGTTCACCCCTCCGTGATAGATTCCAGACCCGGAATTTGAGGGTGTGACAGATTGGTATCAGAGCCATTGGTTATACTGAGTTAGGAATTGCATCTAGCCTATAGCCACACACAATAGTTGCACAAAGTAAATTGCCTTAGTTAGAGATTGACTAAGATTAAGAAGTTATATGCTTAAACTTAGATAGTTGTTTTCCTAAACATGACTTTGACTCTTTGACTCATTCCTAAACTTATTCTCAACGACACGTGGGATCTACACTTATCATCGTGCCTAAATCAAATGGTTTTCAAATCTCGTCAAAGTCCGTGTCACATGACCGAGAACATGCAATGCTGGAAGAGTGGGATACATGTATCTTAAGGTGTTCTGTCTAGGCAAGGTATTTCATACAACTTGATTACCTACCTGGGAACCCTCGAGATGAGTATTCGCTTATAGGTACGCATGTCCTCGTTAAGGTTGTGGTGACACAAATACTTTGATAAGTCAACGTATTCGCTTTGGTTTGCGAACCGAACGTTTACACTCCTAACCTCTCATTGTTATTCTAAACAATCTCATTAATGATTTTATATTTTGAAAAGTTTTAGAAACCAATTACCCGTTTTTCATAAAGGTTTCTTCTTTCCATATTATACAGCATGTCTTCTCGTCAAATCCGTTCACGATTTAGAAACTCTGGCCGTAAGATTTCCGCTATTGTAACACGTGAAGTTACTACGATCATATACAAGTCCTTAAGGCAAATGGCTTCTCGTGATTACCTTGATATGTTCCATTTGGTAATCTAAGCTACCTTGTCCTAACCTAAAGCGAGACTTGTTTCCTTAGTACTCGTGCCTTGCCGAATTTAATCGAAAAGCCCAGTTTTCTTAAATTCCCATCTGTCCTACAGTAATTGTCCATACTTTGAATATTTGATATAAAATGCATCTATTGAATATGTCAAAGTGTGAATTCTCACCAAACAATTTCATGATAGATGGACGCACCAGCGGGCAGAGGCAGAGGTAGAGGACGCGCCAGAGGAACTGTCCCAATAGGGATGACTCCTGAAGAAATACAAGCCTTGGTCAATCAAGGTGTTGCTGCAGCCCTAGCCACTCAGGCTGCTCAGAATGGTCATCACTATTCATATAAAAAGTTCCTAGACTGCAAACCAGATATCTTCACTGGTGCAGAAGGGGCCATTGGGCTCATAAGGTGGTTCGAGAAATGTGAATCCATCTTCGCTATATCTGAATGTCCCGATGAGAGTAGGACCAAGTATGCCTCCGGAGCCTTGAGTGGAGCTGCACTCTCGTTCTGGAAGACAGAAGTTTCAAGACTTACTCTCTCCCTAGCCAATGCTATGGAGGGAGGAATTCAAACAGCTGATGATGGAAGAATTCTGCCCGAGAGAAGAAGTACAAAGGTTTGAAACCGAATGCTGGAACCACAAAATGGTGGGATCTGAAATTGAAAAGTATACCACCGAAAATCATGAGTACGCAACCTTGTGTCCTCATATGATGGAGCCTGCTCACAGAAGAATTGAAGGCTACATCCGTGGACTGTCCCCGGTCATTCAATCTATGGTCACTTCCTCCAACCCAACTTCAATCCAACAGGCCATTAGGATAGCTCACAAGCTGACTAATGAAGCTGTGGCTCAAGGGAAATTACCACCAAGAAACAAGGGTAAGGGTGTTGCTGCTGAAAGCTCAGGGAAGAGAAAGTTTGAAGATGCTAAAGACAGTGAGAGTCAAGGTACAAGCAAGAAGCAAGATCAGAAAAAGCACCAAGACAATCAGGGCATTCCGTCTAGATGTCAGAGGTGTGGCAAGCGTCATCATGGCAAGTGTACCGCAATCATTTGCTACAAATGCAACAAGAGGGGGCACACTGCTCCTGAATGTAGAACCAAGACTCAAGACCAAGGAAAGAAGGATGGTAATCAGCAGAATGGTGGAAAGAAGGAAGTTATTTGTTTCAGATGTGGAAAAAAGGGCCATATTGCTAAAGACTGCACTGGGGAAAAGAAAGATACAGCCAAGGGCAGAGCCTTCGTTATTGGCAAAGGTGAGGCTCTCAAAGACCCTAACGTTATTATGGGAAAATTTTGGTGAATAATGTTTATGCCATAGTATTATTTGACACGGGAGCTGATAGAAGCTTCGTATCTGATACTTTCTATAAGCACTTGAATGTAAACCCTGTACCCTAGATGAGCCATATGTTGTAGAAGTAGCAAATGGTAAATCCTTGACCGCATCACAAATCCTGAAAAACTGTACACTAGATTTATCAGGTCATATCCTACCAATAGACCTCATGCCCATTACTTTGGGAAGCTTCGATGTGGTAGTTGGTATGGATTGGCTATCCAAAAACTCTGCAGAAATTATCTGTAAAGACAAAATGATTCGTATCCCCCTACCAAATGATGAAGTCCTGTGTGTGGAGGGAGATAAGACTGGTGTCGTGATGGGAGTTATTTCTTACTTGAAGGCTCAAAAGTGTCTTCGAAAAGGACATACTGCTATCCTAGCCTTAGTCACTGACAAAGAGAAGAAGGAAAGAAGATTGAAGATGTACCCGTCGTCAGGGAATTTCCTGAAGTGTTTCCTGATGAACTGCCTGGATTGCCCCCTAAAAGAGAGGTCGAGTTTTCAATCGAGTTAGTACCTGGAGCTACACCTATAGCTCGGGCACCATACCGTCTCGCACCTTCTGAATTAAAAGAACTATCTGACCAGCTTAGGGAACTCCTTGATAAAGGATTCATCCGACCTAGCTCGTCACCATGGGGAGCACCAGTGTTATTTGTGAAGAAGAAAGACGGGACCTTCCGGATGTGCATCGACTATCGAGAACTGAACAAAGTGACGATCAAGAACCGTTATCCCTTGCCACGTATTGACGACTTATTCGACCAACTGCAAGGTTCAAGCATTTACTCCAAGATAGATCTTAGAAGCGGTTATCATCAGCTGAGAGTCAGAGATGAAGATATTGAAGACGGCTTTCAGAACTCGATACGGTCACTTTGAGTTCACAGTCATGCCATTTGGGCTAACAAATGCACCTGCTGTATTCATGGATCTCATGAATCGTGTATGCAAGCCTTATCTAGACAAGTTTGTCATTGTTTTCATTGATGACATCTTGATCTATTCCAAAAATGAGCAGGAGCATGAAGAACATCTGAGATTGATCCTTGAACTACTAAAGAGAGAGGAGCTTTATGCTAAGTTCTCGAAATGTGATTTCTGGCTTAAAGAAGTTCAATTCCTTGGTCATGTGATTGATGCTAATGGAATTCATGTAGACCCAGCTAAAATTGAATCCATCAAAAGTTGGCCTACACCTTCTAATCCAACGGAAATTAGACAATTTCTGGGACTAGCCGGCTATTATAGGAGATTTATCGAGGGATTCTCCAAGATAGCTCAACCATTGACCATGCTTACCCAAAAGGGGGTAGCATATCATTGGGGGTTCAAGCAAGAGGCTGCTTTCCAAACACTGAAACAGAAGTTGTGCAGTGCACCTATATTGTCCCTACCCGACGGTATTGAAGACTTTGTAGTCTACTGTGATGCTTCTGTTCAGGGTCTGGGATGTGTTTTGATGCACGCGACAAAGTCATAGCCTATGCCTCAAGACAGTTAAAGGCTCATGAGAAGAACTATGCAACTCATGATCTAGAACTGGGAGCTGTTATGTTTGCTCTTAAATTATGGAGACATTACTTGTACGGTACTAAGTGCACTATTTATACCGATCACAAGAGTCTTCAACACCTGTATAATCAAAAGGAGCTGAACATGAGGCAGAGGAGGTGGCTTGAACTACTAAACGATTATGATTGTGCCATCAAGTACCATCCTGGTAAAGCAAATATTGTGGCTGATGCTTTGAGTAGGAAAGAACATGTGAAACCTCGTAGAGTACGAGCTCTACAACTTACCATTCAAAGCAACCTGCCGGCACAAATCTTGAATGCTCAGACTGAAGCCCTGAAAGAAGAGAACATTAAAGATGAAAACCTTCGAGGGCTAGACCAACAGTTTGAAGTTCATTCGGATGGAATACGCTTTATAGCAGGAAGGATTTGGGTACCCCTGTACGGGAATCTGCGAAGCTTGATCATGGATGAAGCCCACAAGTCTAGATACTCTATCCACCCAGGTGCAGATAAGATGTATTACGACTTGAAGCTTGTTTACTGGTGGCCAAGAATGAAGGCAGACATTGCAACCTATGTCTCAAAGTGCTTGACTTGTTCTAAAGTCAAGGTCGAATACCAAAAGCCTTCAGGAATGTTGACCCAACCAGAAATTCCCGTGTGGAAATGGGAAATGATAACCATGGATTTCGTCACTGGTTTACCCAAATCTCAAACGGGCAATGACACCATTTGGGTTATCGTTGACCGTCTCACCAAATCCGCTCATTTCATACCCATCCGTGAGAAAGACAAGATGGAGAAGCTTGCAAGGGCGTACATCAAAGAAATTATCTCTAGACACGGAGTGCCAGTGTCTATTATCTCTGATCGTGATGCACGGTTTACATCAATCTTCTGGGGTAAACTACAAAAAGCTCTAGGCACTCGCCTAGATATGAGCACAGCCTATCACCCTCAAACTGATGGTCAAAGTGAAAGAACCATACAGACTCTTGAGGATATGCTTAGGGCTTGTGTCATTGACTTTGGAAAGAACTGGGAAGGTCATCTACCTTTGGTAGAGTTTTCCTACAATAACAGTTATCATTCAAGCATCAAGGCGGCACCATTCGAGGCCTTATATGGACGAAAATGCAGATCACCACTTTGCTGGGCAGAAGTTGGAGATAGTCAACTTACTGGTCCAGAGTTGATCTTTGAAACTCATGAGAAAATTGTCCAGATAAGAGAACGCATGGCTGCTGCCAGGGATCGCCAGAAAAGCTATGCTGATAAACGCCGCAAGCCACTGGAATTTCAGGAAGGAGATAAAGTTTTGCTAAAGGTATCTCCCTGGAAGGGAGTTATACGCTTTGGAAAACGAGGGGAATTGAACCCTCGCTACGTGGGACCTTTTGAAATTGTCAGAAGGATCGGCCAGTAGCCTATGAATTAAATCTACCTGCTGAACTTAGTGGTGTGCACAATGTTTTCCACGTATCCAATCTAAGGAAATGTTTATCCGATGAATCACTTGTTGTGCCTTTAGAGGAACTACAAGTAGATGAAAAACTCAGGTTTGTCGAAGAACCAGTTGAAATCATGGATAGGGAAGTTAAACAACTGAAGCATAGCAAGATTCCGATTGTCAGAGTTCGGTGGAACTCCCGGCGTGGTCCTGAGTTCACTTGGGAACGAGAGGACGAAATGATGCGCAAATACCCTAACCTGTTCAAAAATGTTACTAGTGCATCTTAATTTTCGGGACGAAAATTCCTCTAACAGGGGGATGATGTGACAACCCGAAAAATTTTCGTGAATTTATATGAATTTTTATATGAATTTACAATTTATTTTTATATTTTTATTATTATTAATAATAATAAATAATAATAATGAAATAATGAAAATAATAATAATAATAAGATATTATTATTATTAAAAATAATGATAATAATAATAGTAATAATAATAAAGGTATTATTACAAATAATGATAATAATAATAATATATAATAATTATATTATTATCAAAAATAATGACAATAAAAATAATAATGTTATTGTTAAAAATAATAAATTATTAATAATAATAATGCTAATAATAAATAATATTAATAGTAATAATTTATAAGATTTATTTAATTGATTTAATAGTCCAGGGACTAGTTTTGTAATATTCAAAACATGTTTTAAAAACTTAAAACATGAAATAAACAAACAGAAAACTCGAGGGGCCATTCTGTAATTATTTCAAAACATTTCCCTCGCCGGCGACCACTGTTCCGGCGCCATCCCCGGCGACGATCCGGCACCACAAAACCAACAAAAATACGCGGTTTTTCATCAATCCAAAGCTACCAACACAACCCCGTGAGTGTCTCGAACACAATGACCCACAATAATTTGAGAATCAAATTCATAATGCGATCTAAAACGCTCGTGATCACTGTCGGTTACTTTACAACTCCGAATCGCACAAAATCTCAATAATAATCGAATTAACTCACCAAATCAACACTATAAATACTAGTAATCTGTATGCACTTAGAATTGCACCAGAAACAACTCCATTCATCGAATTTGATCCCCTTCTTCCCCGCGACCTGCAACTCAGTCGATCTCTGCCTTACAAGCATCAATTCACAAATAGATAGAGGGCTTTCGATCCTTTAATCTATTAAAAGCTTCCTGTAAAAGTAATTCGATTATTAACATCATTTGAATAGCGTTTGATCTTATCCCCCTGTCGCGGCTGTTCTCACAAGAATCATCATCAATTCGACATCATCTGGTAAATTAAAAACACCATTATGTTCGATTGATCATGGGGAATAAAAGCCCCATGAATCTATACATTAACATAATCGATTGAATGCTCAATTTGATCGAATGTGTTCTAGGGTTCTTGATTTGGGGGGGGGGGGTTGCATACGGGTTGTGTTTAAAACTATTTGGGGCGGGGTTTTGTTCGCTGATGAGCCTTTGGCTCAGTGGTTTGTGCGGGGTGTGTTGGGGGAGGTCACGGGTTCGAACCGTGCACCTCCCAACCTTTTTATTTTATTTATTTTATTTAGTTATTTACCCTTTAAAAATAAATAAAAATTATTAAAAATACATAAAATCGCCAAAAATTATAAAACTGATTTTTAAGAACTTCTTTATTTTTAATTAATTTTCTGTAAATTATTTAATTAAAAATACTTCAAATAAAATTATAAAATGTTATTCAAAAAAATATAATTAAATATTTTTATAAAAAGACTTAAATTATGATTTAAAGTATTTAATTGAACACCATATCATTTTAATTAATGATAAATCATAAAAATTGTAGAAATTCAATTATTTAAAACCCTAATTATTTATGTAAATAATTACTACATGTATTATAAATTATTACATGTATTATAAATTGTTATCCATACAAAAATGGGTTTTTAAATATAACAATCAAATTATTAATGGATGTTATAATATTTTATGGACTTGTTTCGATAATATAAATACAAGGTAAATTTTATAAATTTAAATATTTATAAAATCTTACAAAAATTAAATATAAACTTGTATGTTTATATAACGTCTATAATTTAATTAGAATATAATGATATGTCACAATCATTATTAAACTAATTAAAATTTATATAAATCATTAATTATTAACAAAAATGATTAAATGATTTAATTATATGTTTATAACAAATCCTAGAAAACCAAAACCTAGATCAATTGAACACCAGGTTCAAGATCTAACTTATTTAGGTTTTTGGATTTGTATCTGTTTGCTTACGTGAAATTATAATTCCTTAACAGGAATTTACTAGGTTGTCAACACCACACAGGAACTAAGGTGAGTTCATATTCAACTTTCCCTTTTAATCATTTAAATATTTTGGGGCTGAGATACATGTTGTAATTAAATTACAAATTATTTTTGTGTATTATGTTGAATAATAATTGATCACATTTATGATTACATATGGTTATTATGAAATCCTTCTCTGTATACTGGACTATAAATAAGCAGGGATCTTTTGGATAGTACTATCGGGGAGTGACTTACCCCCACAAAGGTATGGACATGTGATCCATATCAGATGCACAAAGATCTTGATGTCATTCGGGATGACTGTTTCTGTAGTGAGAAGGCAGATGTGCACTTTATATAGTTTGCATTATAGTTCCATTTACAACCCATATGAGGATAAATGTAAAGGAGGATTTGCTCCCTCTGATTTGAAATTATTATGAAAATATAATATACACATAAAAGGATAATAAACTAAGTGACATGGACAAATTCAATGTGAAGGATTTGTTGGGCTTGTACTTAGTAGGTATGTGGGATAGCGGGTTCACCTTATTAAAAAGGGTTCCGACAGGCTATTCATATACCGGTGAGTAAATTAAACTCACACTTTTCTATAAATCCTATTTGATGATAATTGATGATTTATCACTATGTTTTACTTACCTGTGAACTCACCAACCCTGTGTTGACACTTGATTTACATGTATTCTCAGGTATCTACTAGGAGCTTATGGATATGCACGTAGGATCATATAAGAGCTCAAGATACCTATTGATTATTATCTGAAATATGATTAGACATGTTGTCATGAAACAATCTATATTACTTCCGCTACGCATAATATTACTCTGAACATTATTGTAATGATTATCTAAAACTATCATATAGATATTTGCATCTCTGTGTAACTACTGTGTTCGATCCTGTTTGTTCACCCCTCCGTGATAGATTCCAGACCCGGAATTTGAGGGTGTGACAGTTTCCTAAGGAGTTACCTGGACTTCCACCAGACCGCGAGGTGGAATTCACTATTGATCTTATTCCTGGTGCTGAGCTGATTTCCAAGGCTCCATACCGTATGGCACCACTTGAACTCAAGGAACTAAAGGAGCAGCTATAGGAGTTATTAGATCTTGGATTTATTAGACCAAGTGTCTCACCTTGGGGTGCAACAGTCCTATTCGTGAAGAAGAAAGATGGTTCTTTGAGACTCTACATTGACTACAGAGAACTCAATAAGATCACTATTCGAAATCGTTACCCTCTACCTCGTATCGATGACTTATTTGATCAACTTCAGGGAGCGAAGTGTTTTTCTAAAATTGATTTGAGGTCCGGGTATCATCAATTGAAGATTAAAGATTCTGATGTTCCAAAATCCGCTTTCCATACGCGATATGGTCACTATGAATTCTTGGTTATGCCGTTCAGGTTAACGAATGCCCCGGCTGTTTTCATGGACCTAATGAACCGAGTTTTCCATGACTATCTGGATAAGTTCGTCATCGTTTTTATAGATGATATTCTGATATATTCTAAGAGTAAGGAAGAACATGAAGACCATCTTCGTATCGTGCTTGAAACCTTGCGTAAAAAGAAGCTTTATGCTAAGTTTTCAAAATGTGAATTCTGGTTGGGTCAAGTAGCCTTTCTGGGTCATGTGGTCTCTGCAGATGTTATTATGGTGGATCCAGCAAAGATAGAGGCAATCACTAAATGGCCAAGACCAACTTCAGCCACAGAAGTCCGGAGTTTTCTTGGTCTTGCCGGTTACTATCGTAGATTTGTCAAAGGGTTCTCTGTTATTGCTTTACCCCTTACGCAACTTCTAAGGAAAGGGGTTAAGTACTCTTGGAATGATGAGCGGGAGAAAAGCTTCGAAGAGTTTAAGAAGAGATGGTGTCTGCCCCGATTCTTACACTTCCATCGGGCACGGGTGGATATCAGATTTACAGCGATGCCTCTAAAAAGGGACTTGGATGTGTGCTAATGCAGCATGGTAAGGTCATTGCTTATGCTTCACGGCAGTTGAAACCTTACGAGGTTAATTATCCTACGCATGATCTTGAACTCGCTGCTGTTATTTTCGCGTTGAAAATATGGCGTCACTATCTACGGAGAGACTTGTGATATTTTACTGATCACAAGAGCTTGAAATACATCTTCACACAAAAAGAACTAAGCATGAGGCAGAGAAGATGGTTAGAGTTGTTAAAAATTATGATGCCAATATTCAATATTATCCGGGAAAGGCCAATGTGGTAGCTGATGCTCTTAGCAGGAAGAGCTCAGGAACAGTAGCCTCCCTACAGCTACAGCCTCAGAACATTATCGATCTTGATAGATTGGGTATTGGCCTACATATTGGCAAGAGTGAAGGATATCTCGCTAGTCTTCAGATTAAATCAGACTTAATATTCCGGATTAAGAACGCACAGAAAGACGATGGTGAACTCTGGGCAATCTTACAGAATGTGGAGATTGGTAAACAATCAGAATTCAGAGTAGATGAGCATGGAGTAATCTGGTGTGGTAAACGTGTATGTGTGCCTAATGATTCTTCTCTTCGAGAATCATTATTAGCTGAGGCACATAGTTCTCCGTTCTCTGTCCATCCAGGATCTACTAAGATGTATCGTGATCTTCGTCAGAATTTCTGGTGGAATGGTATGAAAGAAGACGTGACTAGATTTGTTAGCAGATGTCTTACTTGTCAACAAGTTAAGATTAAGCATCAAAGAGCTAGTGGACTGCTTCAGCCACTACCTATTCTTGTATGGAAATGGGATGATATTTCCATGGATTTTGTGATAGGGTTGCCAAGAACATTCAAGAAGAATGATGCGATATGGGTTGTGGTTGACAGATTGTCAAAGTCGGCTCACTTCTACCTATTCAGCAGGGATTCTCAGTTAGCAAACTATATGGAAGTGTTTACACAAGAGATTGTTAGACTTCATGGTACTCCAGTGTCTATCGTGTCTGATCGAGACCCGAGGTTCACTTCTCGCTTTTGGAAGGTTTGCAAGCTGCATGGGGTACCAAGTTGAGGTTTAGTACGGCGTTTCATCCTCAGACTAACGGTCA
Source organism: Flaveria linearis (assembly GCA_024085815.1). Taxonomy (NCBI): domain Eukaryota; kingdom Viridiplantae; phylum Streptophyta; class Magnoliopsida; order Asterales; family Asteraceae; genus Flaveria; species Flaveria linearis. The sequence goes on along the minus strand of JABSNV010000532.1, from coordinate 44,715 downwards.
GTCGGAACATACTATTCAGACCCTCGAGGACATGCTTCGAGCATGTGCCCTAGAGTGGACTGGGAATTGGGATGAATATTTATGCTTGGTCGAGTTTGCTTACAACAATAGTTGGCAAGCTAGCATTGGCATGTCACCTTTCGAATTATTGTATGGTCGTAAATGTAGAGCACCTATTTGTTGGGAAGAGGTCGGTGAAAGAGTCATTGAAGGACCCGAGTTAGTTCAAATCACGAATGGGAAAGTTGCTATTGCTAGAGAAAAGTTAAAGGAAGCTCAAAGTAGACAGAAAAGTTATGCAGACCGACACCGTCGACTTTGGAGTTTAAGGTCGGTGACAAAGTATTCCTGAGGGTTTCGCCTTGCAAAGGCGTACGACATTTGGTCTAAAAGGGAAACTTAGTCCACGGTTTATCGGACCCTTTGAAATTCTAGAAAGAGTTGGCGAGGTTTCGTATCGTTTGGCTTTACCACCTCAACTGTCACATGTGCATAATGTCTTTCATGTATCTCTTTTAAGGGGGTACAATTATCATCCTCTTCACGTTGTGAATTATCCGCTTCATTTGATTCGTGAAGACTTATCGTTCGAGGAGGAACCCGGGCCATACTTGACCGACAAGAACGCATTATGCGTAAGAAAACTATTCCTTTCGTTAAAGTATTATGGAAAAATCATTCCGAACGTGAAGCTACATGGGAGATAGAAGATGACATCCGTTCCCAATATCCGTATCTATTTACCTCTTAGTTATTATCTTTTATATGTTTCTGCTATCAGTTATGAAGTTATCAGTTATCTGTTTCTTGAACATCACATTACTCCGCGTACGTTATGTCATATCTTTGTTCGATCTGTACCTAGCAATTTCGTGGACGAAATTGTTTTAAGGGGGGTAGAATTATAATACCCATAATAATAATAATAATAATAATAATAATAATAATAATAAATAATAATAATAATAATAATAATAATAATAATAATAATAATAATAATAGTTCAAGGGGTTAGGTTGCCATTTTAAAACTTAAATTTATAAGTTTTGTGCTTAAAATAAAAAGAGATTAAACCACAGAGACTAAAGGTGAAAATATTTTAAAACTCTCTGTCTCTTTCCCCCGTCGACCAACCCCTATTCCGGCCACTTCACCGCGGCTCCGGCGAGCCTCCACAGCCAAAACCGCTCGATATTTTGATCAAACTAAATGGCCGACACAACCGCGTGAAAGATTCGACACAATACCCCACAATAATTCGAAAAACGGGAGTGCGATCGATTCCAAAACAACTCACTCAACTTTTGGCCACTTTACAAGTTTTTAAATCGCACTAAACGGACATAATAATGCAATTAACTTTACCTAATCAATCATATACCTGTTTCCAATCGTTTCCAACTCACAAATCCAACAGAAACAAACACAAACCCTCTATTCGATCTCCACATTCATCGCGACCTGCAACTGGGTCGAACAACATCTTCCGGACCTCGAAACCTCGAATTGATAGAGGGTTTTGCTTCGTGCACGTTTAGTAAAGCTCCACACAAAGTTAATTGAATTATGATCACCATTTGAACCGAAATCAGAATCCACGTTAGTCGCGGCTTGTGCTTCGAGTGTTCATCTTCAATTCGAAACGAAATCAGGTAATTAGAACCACCTACATATTCGGTTTCACCTAGGGAACAAAAGCCCTATGCTTAATTACATTAAAAATTGCGAATCGATGTTCAATTTGATCGATTCGATTCTAGGGTTCTTGGTGGATTGGGGATAATTTGTATTGTGTTTAAATGTTTTTGGAACCAAGTCTTGGTGCGGCTATAAGCCTTTGGTTCATCGGTTCAGCGCCCCTTTGCCTTAGATGAGGTCCCGGGTTCGCCCCCGGGCACCTCCTGTTATTTATTTAATGCCCTTTTAACCTTTTAAAATTTTGTAAAAATTCCTAAAAATTATAAAAATCCTTTTTATAATTCCTGTTCATTTTTAAATCATCAACCTTAATTTTCTGTAATTTTCTTTAAGTTTAAACCTTTATAAAATTATATAACAAAGACATTTAGTTGACTATTTTTATGGATTTCTTTTAAATAAATGGTAAAAATCTGATTAAACATAAAACTCCTTATATGAAAGTACCCAATTAATTCCTGTAAATTAGTTTGTTAAAAACCTTAACAATTTATATTTATATTATTAACAAACGTTAATAATAGTTTATTTTGTTGAATTAAGCTCGTATTTTAGAGCCAACTTACAGAGAGCATAACTCTTTTATAACAGATTCAAATCAGTTAAAATTTATGTCCATGACGAATCTCGTCGAAAGACGAATCCGTTGATATATAAAACATCGAAAAACTCATTCGTTTAGACATCCAAACAATCGTTTTCGTAACAGCTAGCAGTTCTGCGCAGCTGTAAAGATTGACGTTTTTCTCATATTTCGGTAACCCAAATCAGAAACTTTTCTAAATGAAAGTTGTTTAGAAATCACTAATCTAGTAAACTGGAGATTTTCAGAATTTTTAAACGTCGTTTAGTATTTTTAACGAGTGCGAAAAGACAGAGGCAGAACTGGAATTTTTCCAATCTGAAATAAGGAAATCTAAACTATAACTCGAATTACAATATCGTAGGTTCTCGCGGCGTTAACCGAGCCTAGACCTTGTTTCTGATTATTTTAATTCATATATAAGGTACGGATTCTGTTTCTTTGTTATCATAAGTATTTACTTTTGTTTCCGTTACTTCGTAGTACGGATTCCTGATTTTTGTCTCATATTTGATTTCCGTTCATCTCTATTTTGATTCCTGTCATACATAGATAATTTGCTTTTGATTCTGTTATAAGTAGCTTGACTGCTATATATTTCTGAATTTGTTACCCGAGCTCTCCCTATCTTGGGGGTGACCAAGACGCGTTATTGCGGCATCAATAACGTGGCACCAACCGTGGCGGTGAGCTGAGATCACGGCGTCTCTAAAGAGGACTCTGAAATTATGTTTTGTTATATTATTATTTCCTCAGAGGCGTATGGATCGATCCTAGGTTAGTCATGTTATTTCCTGATGAATGGTTACATACCATTCCATTCAGGACTCTGGTAAATGGTTTGTATGTCTGCCCATACTCCATTTCACATTGGTTCACGGGCTCGCTACCTGTGTTCCCCCTGTTCAGTTATTATATGATATGATTATTAGCTCGGGGTATGTTCTATCTGATATATGTCTTATGACGTATGTTCTATTTGATATATATCTTATGATCTTTGATTCTCCGTTATCACCATGTCTGTTTATTTTTTATATCTGTCAATTCCTTGATTATCATCATGTCTGTTTATTTTTGATATCTGCCGATTCTTTGATTATCACCATGTCTGTTTATTTTTTATATCTGCCGATTCTTTGATTATCACCATGGCTGTTTATTTTTATATCTGCCGATTCTTTGATTATCAACATGTCTGTTTATTTTTGTTATCCGCTATTCCGTTCACTGAGCGTTATGCTCAGGCGTGCTTTTGTTTTCATGCACGTCAGGTCAGCAGGGTAATCCGGGAAACCAGTGAAGAGTGAATTGAAGACCAAGATTATCTGTTACTTTAATTGATGTATTGAACATCTTAATTAGGTTCTTCGGATTATTTAGTGTGTTTGAATTTATTTCGTCTGACCGTTTCTGTAATATCATGGATTGGTTTTTTATTTGATATTCGTATTAGTGACACGTCAGCCTTGTCGGGTTGGGGTGTTACACCTTATATGTGATGTTTTAAACTAAAAATACCTTATATGAATCAGTGGTTTTTTTCTATTGTGTTGTATCTATATATATGTGTGCTGTATTTGTTTCGTTGTTTATATGTTTGTGTTGAATTTGTTTCTATGTATTATCATTATATGTGCTTTTTCATTAAGTGTGCTGTTTTCATTAAGTGTGCTGTTGAAATAATATAGTACATGTGCAACACAGAAATCTAACCTATAACATTAAACCTAAAATTATACTACATATCTGTTGCAATACAACACAATAACAAGATATATGCATGAGATTTTAGAATGTAGTACATATATGTTGAAATACAGCATAACATGTGCATATAGTGTTTAAAATCTATGTTCATACTTTGTACTATCTGGAAACATATTAACACAACCTCAATATATATCAATGTTATAATGCATATAGTGCATATAACATGATATATGCATAAGATGTTTAGAATATAGTACATATCTGTTGAAATACAACACAAAATATGATGTACAAGTACATAATGGTGTTCATGCATGTATAGGTACAATCAATTTTAAATACCAAGAATACAGCACATTTATGATAAATCTATGTTCATACTTATAAAATTACAAATCAAGTTAAAATACAGTACATATATTAAAATCCATTTGAAATTTATAATGCAGTACAAGTTTTGGAATACAGTACATATATGAAAATCGACTTTGTAACTAAACTAATCATCTTATATAAACAAACAATGCAAAATCAAGTTTAGAATGCAGTACATATATGAATCTCGGTTTGAAATTTAGTATTCACTATACATATTAATCGAATTTGTAACTAAATTCAAGGAACTTACCGTCGCTATGAATTGTCGATTTCTTCTTCATTTTAGGTCGTTTTGATTCTGTTTTTTCAGCAAAAAAACATAAAATCAGTAATATAACTTCAACAATTGAATGGATTTCACAAATATTTGAAGAACTTACTTGATTTCGATTGTTGAATCACGGTGAAGGAGAATAATTGACAGAAGACGTGTTTTTGAAACCGTAATTTTGTGTTTTCTATTTTACATTGTCAAATTACCATAATGCCCCTTTGTTCCTTTATTTGATATAATTACTGGAAATGCCCTTAAACATGTAATTAGTGGCTATAAATACTTCTTAGATTTCTTAGGGAAAAATTATTCTTAGGGGAACTTTCCCCTATATATATATATGTTTTTATATATATATATATATATATATATATATATATATATATATATGTTTATAGGGGAGGGATCAAATGAAAACCATATTTATAATTGAAAACCGTGAAAACCAGGGGTTACATATATGTAAGTACGTATTACAAAGTGTATAACTAATAGTTACACATATGTAAGGGTTATGTTTTTGTAAGTACGTGTTACCAAGTGTACAACTAAGAGTTACGTACATCTAACTCATAGAAGTTACGTATACGTACCTCGATTCGTTATCATCGTCAACCTTGGAGTTTTAAATTAAAAAATAAACAATTACCTCAAAAAATAAGGTTTAAATTTACTTAAATATACTTTAAACAACTAAAAATTAAATCAATTATAAATGATGTGATTGGATAGTGATGGTTTTCACGGTTTTCAATTATAAACATGGTTTTTATTTGATCCCTCCCTATATAGGGGATATATATATATATACATATATATATATATACACACACACACACACACACACACACATATATATATATATATATCATAATTTGTAGTATAATTATAAGTTATAAAAATATTAGAAATTTAAAAAATATAAATAAAAATGACAGCATACAATTAGAATTAAATGACTAAATAAACGCGTGAATTTTTAGAATTAAAACGAAAAAACAATTAAAATCATGAAACTTGGATGAAATCACCAAAAGTTCAAATCAAGACTAAAGATGTGGGACCTTAGATTTGAAAGTCTAGCAAACTACGTATGGCAATCTGTCACAACGTTTATCTCGTTACATCATTTTGTTCATATTTTGCGTGTATTAATGTAAGTTTGTTTGAAACAAAATTACAACGATGTTAGTTTGTTACTTTCTTGCTTATTTAATTTTATCCAGCTACTTCAAATACGAGTTTATCAATCTTGGATTATATAATTAACCACGAATCATATCGATTAATATCACTACCAAACTGGGTAGACAACAAACAATCGAATAAAAGATGTAGTTGGTTTTGTTTTTGTTTATTTGATAAGAATCTTCTTAAACAACATAAAGCTTTCCTATTTTAATTTTGTTAACTTTTTGGAAAAAGAAAAAAATGAGATAGGAAGGTTCTTTGCAAGTCACCAATAGCAAAGGTTGACCATTACTATAACGATCGTGTTCATCAAGTTAATCTAGACTCTCAAGTCGTCATCATCAACATCACTCCGCTATAAACTTTTGACACATTCAAACCTCCTAAATTTACTCCAAATTAAATTTATTTCTTTAAATTTATGGCATTTGACAGCTTTTATGTCACTAATCTTTAATGTTTGGGTGAAATAAATACATCAAATAAAAAATAACAATAAATTTAAATTAATCTCCATCAAAAGTTGTTTAATATATATTGCAAATCTAAAAAAAATGAGTTATCAAGTAATATGTAAAACAACAAAATAGTAATATTTTTATTTTTTTTAATGTTTTCTAACTACTCCGCTATCTGTCACTTGCAGAATTTAAACTCTTAGTTTCTAGTATAGAGCGGGTGCATATTGCCACTCTAACCATCCCTTGGTGCCTACCAAATAATAGTCGTTTTATTCTGTTATAGTCTAAATACATGTAAATGAAACTTAAATACAACATGAGTATGTCGTTAACAACGAACTCTTAATAATATGAAAAAATATCTCACCCTTACACTTCAAAATAGTGAGTTTTACTATCATTATCTTACTTTTGCTACCTCCCTCCTCTTGCGTATGTAGTTTTGAGTATGGTCATAGTATTTTGGTCGATGGATCAATTTTTTTATTTTGTTTTTTTTTCTCAATTTTGTCAATATAAGACTAAAATATAAACCTCCCTTTTATCGGTTTTGTTAAATTATAAAAAATGCGACTTTCACATTATGAAACATGAGTTGTCACTAATAATATTAATATTAATCTTATGATTATAAAAAAATAATATACACCCTCAACCATACCTATCACTATCACTATGATCTCACAACGTATCTTACATCACTGATTACCTCTACCTTACACCATGGTCGACCACCTCCCATAATTTAAAATATAAAGAAATATTAAATTTAATTATAATCATAAGTATATTAAGGAATTAGAAATTAAAAAATATATTAGGTTTGTTTTAGGGTCCCTTTATTTAGACACCCCCTTAATTTTAAATCAACACCCCTGTACCCTATACGCCGCGTATGGGTCCATACGCGGCGTATAGGGTACATTGTTGATTTAACGTTTTATACCCTATACGGCGCGTATGGGTCCATACGCGGCGTATAGGGTATGTTGTTGATTTGACGTTTTATACCCTATACTCGGCGTATGGGACCATACGCGGCGTATAGGGTTTGATATTTTATACCCATACGTGACTTATGACCCATACGTGAAGGAGCTATACGCCGCGTATGGAACCATACGCGGCGTATAGCTTATATATTATTTTTTTTTTAATTTTTTGAGTTTTATTTTAATATATACAATATGAATACCATAATAAAATTAAAATTAAAATATATAATTCGCATATTACAAATTATAAATTAAAATAAATTTATATAAGCCGGGGGTTCTCGGTTATTCTCTATTATTGCGTTGTATTCCGAGATACGAATCCTATACATAATCTCCCATTCTGCAGCACGTACGATTCGGTTAAGAATCCAAAGATTACTTAATGTTGGCATCGGATAATCTCCTTCTAACTTAACGTGGACGAAATGATTGTTGTTGACATGAACAATCGACACGACATGATGAGGCATGACAGTTTTCGGATCAGCCCATAATGGGAAAAATGTTTGACAACCATTATTGCTTAGTAAATGAAGAATAACCCCAAACTTTTGAGCAACCACTAATCCCGTATACGGCATTATCATCCAATGTTCTTCTGGTGCAGGTTCCACACTTTGCCAATCGATGGTGTGACGTAATTCGTTATACTGTCCGGGGTACAAAGTATCGAAAACTTCTCTGTACTCCAATTCATGTCTGTCCAACTCTTCTAAAAGCTGTGTCCGCACGTACATCCATTTATTTTCGTCAAACCCTAAGCCTAAAGCTATTGATCGAAAACCACAATTCCCATCGGGTCGGACATCTCGTATACTTGAAATATACTGATGAAAGATTGACGGAATCCAATTTTTTAACCTGTTTATATTGTTTAATTGGTGATCTCCGACAATCGAAGAAAACTCATTAGTACCCCGTGATACTTTAGATGACGTTGAACGACTACGTTGCATGGCAGGCTTCTGGGGCTTTACAGCTGAACTTGTTCTTCCGGAAATGTGAGACGCAATAAACGAGCTATGTCTCGGCATGTCGCACGTACTTTGTTGAGTGTCGTACTTTTGTTGTTGAACCTTTAACGTTGGACGACCGCGAATATCTGTTTGAACAACAGGCGCTTTTTGTTATTTTTCCATGGATACACAATTTTTTTTATTTTTTCCACCAAACTAAATTTTACAGCTGCGGGTTGTGTCATTATTTTTTGTTTCACCCGTTCCATTTCTTCTTCAACATCAACTTTTCATCCACCGTATATGATGGCTTAATGTTATCAAGCTTCGTCCAAAATACGTCAATTGCATCTAATGGAATTTTAGTGCCTGCATTATAAAGTATAAATTAATACATAATTTGTCACTTTAATAGAAAAATGATAATGATGGAGCGACTATTACCAGAATGTTCATATTTTTCCAGCCGACAAGCACAAGGCAAGCCACAACTAGTGAAAAGATGACAACCACATGTTGCATTTGCAGAGCGCATCACATGCAATTTAGTGTTTTCGGCAACTAATAAATCAAGAGCTATGTGTGAAACCTTGCCTCTTAAGTAATCAAATAGCGGAAGTTTATGATGATTCATGGTTTTAATTTTGCTTGTCTCAAAGCTTTCTTTTAAATTTACCTCTTGTGCGTTCACCAATTGATCTACAAACTCCACAAGTCTATCCAGTGAGCTATTTGTTGATTTAAGATATCTTTTTAAATTTGCATGTTGACTCTCCACCCTATTTGTTGTGCGTTGGCCAAAATTGCGGTTCAAGTTAGTCCAGGCTGATACAAACATTTCTTTGTAACTCTCTAACCAGTTTCTGTTTATATATGACAATACCTCTGAAAATATAATAAAACATAATTAAATTATATATTGAAAATATAATAAAACATAATTAAAATATAATAAAAACTTACTTTCTCGATTCGCTTCAACTAATCGTTCGTAAAGAAGGTTATAGTTATACTCGTAAATCTCCGCCGTGGGAGACTCACACAAACGTGCCCATGCATATTTAAACTTTCTCCAGTCATCTTTTGTAAAACTTGTTTTACAGTGTTTCGCGATATTTTCATCAATATGCCACCTGCATAAACACTTTGAAGCATTCGGAAACACTTTAACACATGCGTTCATTAAAGCGAGATCTCTGTCTGTTATTATGACGCGCGGCTCCATACACTTGCTTAACGTATCTTTCAATCTATTAAGCACCCATTCAAAATTATCTTCCCGTTCTTTGCTAATAAACGCATGAGCAACACAAATGTCTTGTGTGTGGAGGTCACACCAACAATCTGAACAAACGGAAGCTTGTACATGTTTGTTTTATATGTAGCGTCTATCATCAGCACGTGCGGAAATGCACGCCAAGTGTCGTATGATTTAGGATGACAAAAAAATATATCTTCTACGACATTAGTATCGGGATCTTCTCGGGTGTAATAAACATACCTTTTAATAGAAAAAGGAAGGAAAATTGATGTTGTTAAGTGAGGATACAAATACAAGTTAGGCTTCATTTTAATTAAGTCTATTGAAAAAAAAACCTCGGGTGTAATAAACGTACCTTTTAATAGATAAAAGGTTTCTAAGACTTGCATTGGTGTTTCACCGACTTTTCTTTCACTTCTTATCTTATATTGAGCGTTGTATACGTCTCTGGTTATTGAAGCGTTATTAGGATTTTGCTTTTTAATAGCTGATAAGATGCTACGAGGCTCCATGTTCTGATCAGTAAGCTGCTCCACCAAATTGTATTCGTTTTGAGAAAACCTTCTTACAAAAGGATGCCCCTCCATATGTTGAGCAGGATCATGGTTATGTTCGTCACTTCGCACCTCTAATTTCCACGAACGACGTTTGTTGTCGTATATCCCAACTAATTTAAAAGGACATCCGATTTTTTTGCTACCAGATCGTCTAACTGTTGCTTTACTTTTGTGTTCGCCCGCACGATCACAGATAAGCCATACCTTTACGACCTGACCTTCTTTTTTCTTTGATCTTCGTGTAATAATAACGTAACCATTATCACGTCCTCTATTAACAGCCCAACAGACTAGCTCATCGAGAGATAAAAAATTTTGAGATGTTTCAAACGATACTTTTGTCGTTTGTTTTTCATCACTCGAGAGTATATTATTTTGTTGCGTGTCGTAAGTTGACTCTCGGCAAAACTCAACTTCATCATCGGGAACATACGATTGGTTTAAATCTGGCAGTCCTGTCTCGTAAGCAGATTGAACGTACGCATCATCTTGATTACTATCCACCACGAACGAATATTCATTTGAATATTCATTTGAATATTCACCAAACAAATAGTTACCGTCCCAAAACGACATACCGAACGAATAAAAAGTGTGATATTTTGAGAGAGAAATACGTTTGGGATTTACAGGAATCGAAAGCATATCGAAAGTGTTATCGAAATCGTTGTTGTATAGGTGAAAACGAATCTTGGGTCATGTCATATCGAAATAATTTATACGTGGCGTATGGGTCCATACGCCACGTATAGGCTCCTATACGCAGCGTATGGGCCTATACGCTACGTATAGGCTTGCCACGTCTTCCACGTATAGTACCTATACGCTGCGTATATTCGTACATGGTACAAAAACACTTTATAGTACGTCTGACAACTATACGTAGCGTATGGATCTATACGCCACGTATAGCGGGCTATACGCAGCGTATGGTTCTATACTCTGCGTATAGTCTTGCCACGTTTGCCCCGTATGAACCCATACGTTGCTTGTAATCGTACATGGTACAAAAAGTACATCTGACACCACCTATACATGGCGTATGGAGCCATACGCACGTATAGTGCAAAAGAATTGGTCGCATGAGCACTATACGTGGTCGCAAGAGCACTGTAGTGGTCGCATGAGCACCAATTATTTTGTACTATACGTGGCGTATGGAGCCATACGCCACGTATAGTACAAAATAATTGGTCGCATTAGCACTATACGTGGTCGCAAGAGCACTGTAGTGGAGGAGCTATACGCCGCGTATGGGTCTATACGCGGCGTATAGTTTTATATGTATATGTTTTTTTTTAATTTTTTGAGTTTTAATATATATATAATTGAATTAAAATTATTTATGTATGTGTGTATGTATGTATTTGTGTATGTATGTATGTATGTATGTCTGTATGTATGTATGTATGTATGTATGTATGTCTGTATGTATGTATGTATGTATGTATGTATGTATGTATGTCTGTATGTATGTCTGTATGTATGTATGTATGTATGTATGTATGTCTGTATGTATGTATGTATGTATGTGTGTCTGTATGTATGTATGTATGTCTGTATGTATGTATGTATGTATGTATGTATGTCTGTATGTGTGTATGTATGTCTGTATGTATGTATGTATGTCTGTATGTATGTATGTATGTATGTATGTCTGTATGTATGTCTGTATGTATGTATGTATGTATGTATGTATGTATGTATGTATGTATGTATGTATGTATGTCTGTATGTATGTATGTATGTATGTATGTATGTATGTATGTATGTCTGTATGTATGTATGTATGTATGTATGTATGTATGTATGTATGTATGTATGTATGTATGTATGTCTGTATGTATGTATGTATGTATGTATGTATGTATGTATGTCTGTATGTATGTATGTATGTATGTCTGTATGTATGTATGTATGTATGTATGTATGTCTGTATGTCTGTATGTATGTATGTATGTATGTATGTATGTATGTATGTATGTATGTATGTATGTATGTATGTATGTATGTATGTATGTATGTATGTATGTATGTATGTATGTATATGTATGTATGTATGTATGTATGGATGTATGTATGTATGTATGTATGTCTGTATGTCTGTATGTCTGTATATATTTACAAAGATAAACATAAACTGATAATAAACATAAAAGATAAACATAACTGATAATATATTTACAAAGTTTTTAAATTACATAACAAAATAAAAATTACAATACAAAACTACGGGGAGTCAGGGTAATCTCGAGGCGGTGGCAACGGCGGAGGATCAGTACCAGAACGCCGCGCCATCTCTGACTGAACCTGCCACTCCATCAGATCCTCAACGCGATCGAGCCGTCGACTCTGCTGCCGTAAGCTCCTAGACATATCCTGCAACAATGTCTCCACACGTGCAGGCAGCCTCACCTCTCTATAAATATGTCGCGGGATCTGAGGCTGAGGAGGCGGCTGATGTGGCTGAGGAGGCGGCTGATCATGTGGCTGCTCGTCGGGTGGTGGCTGATCATGCGGCTAGGGGTGTTCATCGGTTCGGTTATCGGTTTGTTCGGTTTATTCAGTTAGGTTTATTCGGTTTTCAAAATTTAATATGCATAACCGAAAACCGAACCGAACCGAATTGGGAAAATGCTTAACCGAACCGAATTCAACCGAATTCAACCGAATTCAACCGAATTCAATTTGGTTCGGTTTCGGTTAAAAACCGAAAAAAACCCGAATTCAACCGAGGTTACCGAATTCACACTTTCACAGCCTATTGCGCGATCGTATGAGGGTAAAAGGTTAAGAGTCGCTTGAGCCTAATGTATGCAAGTGTTCTTTAGGGTTTGAAAAAGTGGAAAAGGCAAGGTATCTGAGATTTTAAATAGTCAATGTACTCAAGGCAAGCATATATTTGGGCCAAAAGTAAAAAGGTTTGTTTTTGGGCACAAATAATTTCACTTTGAATAGTTTTTGGGTTGAGATAGTTGGGCTAAACTATACACCTATAAAAATTTATATAAATTATAACACATTGAATTCGGTTAGCTCGGTTAAACCGAACAAACCGAACAACCCGATTTCAACATTATCCAGAACCGAAAACCGAACCGAAACCGAATTCTCAATTCGGTTTCGGTTGTGAACCGAACCGAAAACCGAATTCATAATTCGGTTCGGTTTTTTACGGTTACGAATACGGATCGGTGTTCGGTTTTTTTTGATTTTCGGTTTTTTTGCACACCCCTACATGCGGCTGCCCGTGCTGCTGCAGTGGATTGACAATGCCGAGCTGCTGAACTGGTGCCGGCTGCCAGATCTCCCCGGGTCGAAGAGAGAATCGTATGCCAACCGGAAACTGGCATATAATACGCATGCCGAATAGCGTACGACGATCTAATCTCACCGGCTCGATCGGCGGAGACACGTCACCAAGATGCCGAGGAAGATAACCTAAAGATCGGGCAATCAACGTGATGTACGCGCCGCCGTACACCGCTCCTCGCTCCTGGCGATGATAATACGAAGCAAAATACTCCGCCAAACACCTCGCCAGGTTACACCTGGTCCCCGTAATCAAACAATATAAGTAAAATAAGTCGGGAATGGTACACCACTCCCGACTCTTGCCACGTCCCGTGATGGACGTGGCGATCATCCGATGCAGATAACGGATGAGAGGATCTCGAATGCCGGTGACCCTGCCCTTAGTCCTCTGAAACGGACCTCCGGCAATCTAAGGCCACCACTCTCTCAATGTGCCCTCCTCCATCTCAGTAATACCCTCAGTGAACAGAGGGGTAACAGTCTTCGGCTCATAATAAAGCCCCGAGACAACTGCAAACTGCTCAATGGACATCTGATGTGCATGTCCACAAAGCGTAAAAGAAATCTCCGATCGCTCATCGTCCTCCACCATCTCATCTGGACGAATATATGTAAATGTGGATAAAAACTCCACTACCAGCTCACGGTAGGACGGTAAGAATGCGATCTCAAAAAGACGTCTCCACGGCGTATCGTCTCCGATAATAGAAGCAAGACGATCGCGCTCTCCCAACTCAGCCATCACCTCCCAATCTACGGCCTTTTGATGACCGATCTTCATCCGAATAAATTTTGAGCACTTAGCGTGCTCAACGGAACCGGCATCAAACTGCAGCCAAGGATGCTCGGCAATATGGTCAACAACGTCAGCCTCAATCTCAGAATCGGAAGACATATCTGCACAGGTGAACAAATAGGTAAAAAACAACGTATACGTATCTATATATATATACACATATACATATATATATGTATATGTATAGGTATATGTATACGTATACGTATACGTATACGTATACGTATACGTATACGTATTTGTATATGTATATGTATACACATAAACATATACATGTTATATGTATATATGTACATATACATATATGTATATGTATATGTGTATATACATATATATGTATATGTATATGTATATGTATATGTATATGTATATGTATATGTATATGTATATGTATATGTATATGTTATGTATATGTATATGTATATGTATATGTATATGTATATGTATATGTATATGTATATGTATATGTATATGTATAGTATATGTATATGTATATGTATATGCGTATATACATATATATGTATTTGTATATATATATTTACCCTATACGCCGCGTATAGGGATATACGCCGCGTATAGGGTAGCAGCGTATGGGTCACAGGGCAACGTATAGGTCGAATCCGACCCTATACGCCGCGTATAGGACCATACGCGGCGTATAGGGGACCCACGTATGGCCCACAAGTCGCGTATTGCAACACCCTATACGCCGCGTATATATCTATACGCCGCGTATAGGGTACACACCAATGTGTCTTCGTCCCCAACCAAAGAACTATACGCTGCGTATAGCCCTATACGCGGGACTGTACCGGCGTATAGTTCTTTATTCCAGTTTTTAAATCACGCATTTTGGGGCATAAAACACTACTTTAACGTTTAAATCAATGAACGATTAACATAATAATGATGTATGAACAATAATACGTACCTGGATGTTGAAAATCGAAGATCAATACGTGTAGTATAGTGCTATACGAGAGTGTTTTTTTTTAAGTGTGTGTAAAAAATGAGAAAATTTGAAAGATATAGTGGACGGAGGATCTATACGCCGCGTATGGGCCCATACGCGGCGTATAGCTTATATTCTTTTTTGAATCGACACCGTCCTATACGTGGCGTATGGGCCTATACGCCACGTATAGGTGAACTGATGTGACGTCGGTTGTCAGTCATTAATGTCGCATTAATGGTCGTACCCTATACGCCGGGCATGGGCCGCGTATGGACCCATACACGGCGTATAGGGGGGTGTCGATTTAAGAAACTGGGTGTCTATTTATTAGGACCCTTGTTTTAAGGTTTAGTTTAATGATTAAGCAGTATATAAAACTACTAGACGGTTCAGGCTAAATAAGTAGGTCCCGTCTCCTCCCTCGTTCTTTCTTATTATTTTCTTTTAAATTTAAACTAACATTTAATTCAAATTTAATTTTTCGTATCAAGTTGTAAAACATTTTTTTCTTCACCATTCTTGTATTTACTTCTCTTTCAAATATATATATATATATATATATATATATATATGTGTGTGTGCGCGCGCACCATGTATAAAACAAAGCCAACTAAATCACAAGAAATAGCTTTCATCTAACTTTAATGTTGTTGTTATATATATGTGTAAATAAATGTTAATATAAAGCTCTAACTCAAAACATTTAATTTTTATATATTATTACAAATAAAAAGTCACAAAATATCCTTATGATGTGCTACACGAGGCTTATACATTATAGATGCTCGAAATAAAAAGGATAAAAAGAACCAGGCTCCTTTGTGATCTTTACAAAAAAAAAAAGAAAAAAATACATATGACTATAAAAAAAATATACAAACAACATGGCTATAAAACAACAAAAGAATCTTTTTGTATGTTCTATTAAGTATTAATTGCGTAGATTAAACTGTTTAGAAAGAGCACTAGAATAGTAATGACTCGAAGAACAAGTCATCTCGAGGTTCTTCTTTGTGTTGCGGAAAACATTCTTTCTGAATTGTGATTTTCAATGTAATTGGACTTCAATGCGTTCTCGAATCTTGAGAATTTAAACTTCCTGGACTCTGTAACATCTCTAGTGTAAATGGAGCTTGATTATTTGATGAGGGAGAGTACCTAGAGCCATGATTTGAATCAACCGTGGAGTTATCAACTTGGTAACGAGAGAGTGCCATAGGTTGATTGCCATGGTGGCCCCATTGTTGCTTAGTGTTGATGGTTGCATACGATGGCCAGACCCACGTGCCATTGGGATGTCATGGTTGTGTTTCCCCTCATAGGTTGTTATCACTGACCTCATATCTTGGGATGCTCGCTCCACATGCTTTCTTACCTTGCAACCATGACTTGTGCATTTGTAGTAACTCCTAAATAAATTCAAGCAAAACAAAAAACACGCACACACATCATATCAGAACACGAGTGAATCATACTTTAAAATCAATAACACAAATAACCAATAGTTTCAATTTACCTCGGATTAGGGTTTCCCTTAACCACTTTCTGACCATATTTCCTCCATCTATAACCATCATCCAGTATATCAATATCACTAGTGGTTTGAACCACAATCCTCGGTTCTCGCACCGTTTTCGTACCACCAATCATTGATATTCCCTCGTTTTCAGACGCCTTCCTGTAAAATTCAATTTCATTTCATATCAATTCAAAATCCACAAACGAATCTAACAATATTCTAACTTTATATAAAAACACTCAAAAAACTTACCATCTTTTGGCCACAGGCTCATCTTCATCAACAACATCCCCACCTGACCTACTCCGAACAAATTCATCATCTCCGACCGAAATCGAAGAATTTTCCGGCGTGTTAACGGAATCAACCTGGCCCGATCCATGAGAAGCATAAGACTGATCTGGGTAATCAATAACTTCATGATTATTACTCGAAGCTTGACTCATCTGCAGGTTATTCGAACCCGAGGAAGATGAAGATCGTCTAGTAGATTGAGGCTTCGGATGATTATGATTACCCTTATAAACAATCTCCGTAATCTGTCCATCAAAAGTAGTCTCCAACTTCTTCTTCATCGAACAATTCGGATACGTGCACTTGTAATAACTTCTGGGATTCTTACTCCCTTTCACCTGTTTTTGACCGTATTTCCTCCAGTTGTATCCATCTTCCGATTTCTTGTTAGATGATTGATTGTTGAAATTGTTGGTTTCATACCCCGATTGGAAGCTTTGTGAGTTTGAATCCGTTTGAATTGCAGCGATTTCAGGGGAGAAGCTCTGCATCGGAGGCGAATTGGGTCTCTCGTAATTCTGAAATTCAACAATCAAATTGATAATCAATCTTCATATAGATAACAAAACCCATTTCATATAATCAAAAGCTCACAGTGGGATGATTGAATTGAGTGAATTTCAACGACCAAATTGATAATCATACTTCAATTAGATAACAAAACCCAATTCATGTAATCAAAAACTCTCAGTGGGATGATTGAATTGAGTGAATTTCAACGATCAAATTGATAATCAAACTTCAAATACATAATAAAACCAATTTATATACTCCAAAACTTACTGTGGGATGATTGAATTGGGGTTGAAACGAGAAATCCGACGCCCATTTTCGCTCCGATTTGATGCTCTGTTCTCGATCTTCACCATCTCCGGCGAGATTCTTCCAATTAAACGCCTGAAACGGGAACGAACCGGTGGTCGGAGACGGTAAAATCTGCAAAAACGCAAAATCAACTTTTAGTTCAATTCATAAACAAACTCCAACCATCAAATCAATGAACTTACGTTCGAAGACGACAGTAAAACAGGGGATTCCAGCAGCTCCGCCGGACTTAACCCTGCCGGAATTGCAAAGTACGACGACGTAGATGCCGCCGGCGGCGATAAGGGCAGTGACGGAGGTGGGAGTGATTTGAACTTGGGGATGCCGGAGCGGGGTGGCGGAGGTTGGTCGGAAAGTGTCGTCATGGTGAAGGAGAACGTGGTGGTGGGTGGTGGTGGTGGTTCTACGGTGGTGATGCCGGAGGCTGAGAGAGTCATTATAGAGAGAATTTGAGGGGATTGGGGGTGGGGTGGGGGAAGAGGAGTAATGGAAGATGTATACGTATTCTGTGTTTTTATATATATTCTCATTGTGTAGTAGTGATGCTGATGGTGATGGTGATGGTGATGGTGATGGTGATGGAGATGGAGATGGATTGTTTTTGTTTGTTAAGTAAGATTAGTTAAATTATTTGAGGTTCTAAAAAATAAAAATTATTTTATTTTTTTATTTTAGAATTTAGGTTTTTAAGTTGTGTTTCATGTGCATGGTTTTTTTTTATGTCACCCAATATAGTGTTTTTTTTACCGGTTGAACCAGCCAGTCTGGTTTGGTTTTAAATAATTGGTCAGCACAATAAAAAGAGTTAAGTAAGATGTGTTATAAACTTTTTATACACCCATCATATCACGGAGGTCTCTCATATTTAAAAACAGAAAATGATTGTGTTTATCTATTTATCAATTAGCAATGCGCATCGAGTAATAATAAAAATGTCAAATACCAATGGTATGAGTTAAAACATTTTTGAAAAAACACTTGGATAAAAATCTGGTTTAGAGCGCTTCAAGAGTCCTAAAACAAGTGTTCACTATTAAAAAATATGTTAGCAAATAACTTGAGTTTTTCATATAACTAGGATGTATCATCTGCGCGCGTTGCGCGCGTAATTTACCACGATAATCTGGCTCAGAACGGGTGTTTGGTTGTGGCTGCTAACCATAGATGGTAACCACGCCAAAAAGCAACCAAAACCATCACACGTATTTCATCATTGCCTAAACACAGAACAACAACACACCAAACAGAATCATGTTGGCAACCATTGGGATAAATGGTCTTAGACAAGCTATAATAAAGAGAACCATGAAGATATCGGTTAACACAAAACCAACAGCAAAGTATCAGATGAGATGTCTTTTATCATCAATCACTATACTACATCTTCGTGACCTCGATATGTAAAGGCCTAATTCACATGCACTGGTGTAATAAAAAACACCTGTCACTTAAACAACACTAATTCAAAGAGCAAGAACACATTCCATAAACTTCAAATAACATCTCAAGACATTAGACCTCAAATAGTAGAAATCCAAAAGGCAAAACACAACTTAGTTTAATAAAAAAAATAGGGTTTACACCGACGAGCATCAAATCTGCGTGAGCAACCAAACAACTAAACAATCCAACATAGAGTGCACACCAAAGACCCATCAACCTGTTCAAAAGAAATAAGGGTCGGGATGTTAAAATCAAAATAGCTCTCAGATGTGGCCCACACATCATCATCGAGCGAAATCCAAAAACATAGGGACATAAATTGTTATCAAGCACCATCATCGAAGAGATCTCAGGATATGAACCACAAATCAGAAAAAGGAAGATAAATTAGTGTCGCGCCGCCTAAGCAACCCATGCAAGGAAAGTTCCGGTGGCGGCAGGGGCCTATAACCCTTAAGAAGGGCCGATTTCCGGTAAGACGCCATCGCAAGGCCTAAAAGAACCCAACAATCGACGCCGATGAAGACACTGACGGGAAGGTGTGGCCACAACAACCACCACATCGGTCTCCAAATGTAGACGCCAAACGGCACACAGGAGGCAGGGAAACTGCTCCAGGCCGGAGCGGGCATTGCCTCCACCGCCTCCGTACCACCAAAAAGGTTGATTTCAAGCCAGGAACCATGAGGTTCCATAAAATGGCAGCACCAACGACGATGACGAAGAGACCGTCGATTGAGCCATGGGTAACCGCCGCCTGCTGTCACACCCCGACCGACGGCGGAATCATCGGAGCGGACGAGGGAATGATGGATTGTTCATAACACATGGTTGTCTAATAGTGGAAATAATATTAAAATCAGATTACAAGATAGTATAAGTTAAACATACACAAATACAACAATTGAAACCACAAATAGTAATTGTCTTTTATTTTTACTAGGTCCGGGTCTTAAATGAGCAGGTAGAAGTCCACTATCTTGCTTAACCTGAAATCATGTGTGAAAATAAAGTCAGCTAACGAGTTAGCTGGTGAGTAATCACAGTTTTGAATATACATATAGATTGATTGATTGATTGAGAATAATTCAATTCACAAGGTAATATTAAGACTTATATGGCAATAGCGAAGCATATAGATAAACCGACACAATATAAACCCCTTGACTTGACACTTGCATATAATAGACTCCACACAAACACCATAGATTGACTAATTGCCTCTGGCATAATCACCACTCGTAAGCCATGTGGGTGGGTTATCCAAACCAGTAGATCTACCATTGATACCAGGATTGATTGATTTCACTAGGGTTTTACTATCGTCCAGTTTATCATATTACGTTCACATAATTGCAAGTAATAACATAACCTGTCTTGAATTAAATTTAGAATGAAATAACAATAGAATATCATGACTGAATATATTGTATCACATGATTTCCCCCAAATAGGAAATTGATATAAAAAGGGGATATGAATACTCACTTGATTGATGAGATTAGGATCTGGATGTGATAGATTAGACACCAACGATTTCCTTATGATTAACCTAAGGAACGGTGTCTCAAATTAGAATAATAATGATTTGGGAATTTGGGACCGTATTAGAATTTCCATTGGGTCTTGAATGGTAGTTTAAATTAATTATTTTCATTTGGTTTGAATGTCTTGAAATAAATAAACGAATTTGTTGAAAGTGATTATGTCAAAAATTTTAATAGAAATTTATACATATAAGTTATACATATATACAATTTATTAATAAATTGTATATGTATAATTATATACTTAATTATATAATCATGTAATTATATATAATTATATGTATAATTATATACATATTATATGTATATAATAAATTTATACATAAGTAAGCATAACTATATATTGTATGTTAATTATAGACATAAGTTATAAATTGTATACGATTATGTAAAATTATATACATGTAATTTATTCAAATAAAAGTTGTTTCGATAATCGGATAATATATATCTATGTATATATATTGGATTCAATTTATTTATTGTATAATTATATATTATACACTAATTATAAATTGGTAGAAAATATAATTAGTTATTTTATTTATTTAAACAATTAAAATAAATAAATAAAATATTGAAATAAATTTCAGAAAATAATTAGATTGTTTTAAAAATTTCTAATGTTTGTAAAAACATTTTTATGATTTTTAGGAATTTTTTCGGAATTTTTAAAGCTTAAAAAGGCTTTAAAAAAATGGGTGAGGTGGCGGGTCTCGAACCCGAGACCTCAAGGTTAGAGTTTGACTGTGGAACCGGTGGACTAAAGGCCTCAGCCGCGTTATGACTTGGTTCTGATTGTTTATAACCATTGATAAACGGTTTCCCCCAAATCCCATTCGAGCCCTAGGTTCGAATCCCACCAATTGAACCCCAATTCGATTATCATTGCTTCTAAAATCATGGGGCTTTTATTCCCTATGAAAAACCGAGTATGTGGGTGTGTAGAATTACCTATATGGTGTTGATTTGAAACTGAACTCGATGAAGAACAGGTCCGCGACTAGCTGCCAATCGAATGATGCTCAAACCGTGATGATAATCAAATTAAATTGGTAAGAAGCTTCGGATGATGATCGAGAGTAGAAGCCCCTTATCAATTTCAGGTTTTGAAGCTCCGAGAGTAAGGTTCGAGTGAGTTGCAAGTCGCGATGAAGATGATAATTGATTTCAGTGTTTGTGTTTGTTTTTGGTGAAATTGGCACCTGAATTCGATTAGGTGTCTATAAATGATCATGTTGGTGGCTTTAATTTGTTTATTGTTGTTGTTTAAGTGTATTATCGATCTGTATCGAATCCGAGATAAAAGTGAGAATTATAGCCGTTTGTTTGACTAATTCAACACGTTTTTGTGTTGGAATTCAATCCGAATTGGATCCAAGGAAACTTTCGGTGAGATAGTGGGGTTCAAAATCGGATAAATTAACTGATTTTGGTCGGGAATTTAGTGATTTCGATGTGGGAGCTTTGGATTCGAATTTACCGATGATTAATCGTGTTTAATGGGTGCCTTGGGTTCGAAACTAGTCCACGAGTGCATTGGAACCGGGTTTGTAGGTTGAAATTGTGTAATTTTGTCGTTTTGGCTTCGCCGGAGTTCGGCCGGAGACTCGCCGGAGTCTCGCCGGAAAATCGGGGGAGAAGCCGTGGGTTTTAAAAATTTTACACAACTGGTCCCTGCGGTTTCAACCTTTTTATTTTATGTCTTAAACTTCTTATGAAGTTTCCAGATTGGCAGAAATGACCCCTGGACTTAATTAAGTTTTTTTTTCTTGTTAATTTTTATAACCTATTATTATCTTATTTTTATTATTACTATTATTATTATTATTATTATTATTATTATTATTATTATTATTATTTATTATCGCAAGCTTTATAATTGAAATCCCCATGATTGTATTATTAACAAATATTAACAGAAGTTAATATATAAAAAAATACGGGTGGTTACACCTGCTCCACCTCAACCACAAAAGGGAGGTGAAGCGACAACAGAGCCACTACCACAATAACCACCAATGAGAAAAACATGCAAGATAATCGTTATCGCTGCCGCCGCCTTTGCCATATAGGTGAGATCTAAAAGATAGTTAGATCCTCTTGATTTGATGACCTGGGAGGTGAAGCAAAACGAGCCATTTATGTGTGGATGAAGGAAGAAACGTAATTATAATGAGTTGAAGTGTATATGATTTTGCGGGTTTAAAACCAGTTAGTAAACCTGTTTCTTTAATCTGACAATTCACTTAGAAATTAGTCGGGTTTATTGTACCTAAATTTGTATGGTTGATACCTAATTTTAAACCTAATGAGAAAAACATGCAACAACAATCAGAAATGAAACATTAAGGTACAATAAATATTTGTAGGGTTGACATTCGCTAGTTTGTAAGGGACCGTTTATATGGTTCATGCCTGATTATTGAAATCATACATTCGAACACTCTAAGTTGTGACATATAAGCAAGTAATCGAAGTTGTAGAAACCTCTAAAGATATGCTTAAAACACCACTCGAATCCATGAAGATCCTTGGCTACTAACTCCTGAGTAGGTGTTGGTTAACTACCAGGGGAGGTAGGCACTCATTTGCATTCTTCCTAAGCACTGAAAACCCACCATGAGTGCTTGTATCTAAGGCTGTCAATACTTTGCAAAAGGAGTGAACATTTGGTCTAGGAGGCTCTGCAAGGCATTCATCAGGACTTGTAGGATCGATATCACTTTGCTACAGATTGTTGCACAAAATCATAAACATGATTCTTTATTTCACAAACATCATAAACTTCCTACATAAATTAAATTATAAGGGCGTACCTGGTGCTGCAAAGAGCTCCCGCGTTTTCGCAGGGTCCAGGGAGGGTCCGTCCCATTTAAGGGAAGATGTACGCGGTCTTTCCCCCACATTTTGTGGGGAGGCCGTTTCTACGGATCGAACCTGAGACCTTTGGTCCCTTAGGAACAGCTTTTACCGTTGCGCCAAGGCCCGCCCTAAATTAAACTATCTAAAACTTAAAAATCTTACATTTGCCTCTGGAAGTAAGGTGATTTGGGCATAAACTTCATCTGTTTCTTGTTCAGCCTGCAAATTCTACCAAATTTAACACAAATACCTCATAAAACAAATCAAACAAGTAATAAACACTGTACCAGTAGCTGAGTATGAACAACACGACAAAGGATCTTTGATTTCAGGTTAAACAGATTAATCCCCTGATTCAATTCCTGATTTGTTGATGCCTCTAACTAACAAAAACACCCCAATTATAGCAAATTAAAACACATATAATCATACAAAACTCCAAAATTTCAAGCAAAAAATCAAAAGAAACTGTTTACTTGCTCCATATGCCCTTGAGGAAAGTAGAAAACTCTCTCCCTATCCCTAGGAACATCCACATGTGGCCCCGTACATG
Organism: Flaveria linearis; assembly: GCA_024085815.1. Taxonomy (NCBI): domain Eukaryota; kingdom Viridiplantae; phylum Streptophyta; class Magnoliopsida; order Asterales; family Asteraceae; genus Flaveria; species Flaveria linearis. Next base: position 20,533 of record JABSNV010000532.1, on the reverse strand, counting down.
CCTTCCACAGCTCCTTATACAACAGATCTTCATAAAAAACCACCCAAATCATTCACAATAACAAACACAAGATCAAACACAAACATAATCATCATTTCACATGAATTAGTGAACGAATTTAGCAATTTCACCTTCGGAATCGAACACAGGTGGCCCTCGATGCTCCATAACTGGAAGTTAACAACCAAAACAACACCACAAACAATAATGAACAAAATTACACCACAAAAACCTCCAAAACGATCAAAATTCCGCATTATGATCGTGAATTCATGTTGATGAACAATGATGTCAAAAAAAAGCCCTAGAAACATGAATTTCAACAATGGACTCTGTTGAAGGAAGCTAACCTACGGGGACAAACAGAAGCCAATCGGGAGCCGACTGCCTCACAATGATGTTATGGATGACGTCTTCAAGCTTTCTTAACCTTAAAACCTCCACCTCTCCTTCCGATTCAACCGCCACCATGGCTAACCTTTTCGGGTATCGCCGGTAGCGGTGGCGAGCACTAACGATGGTTTGTAGCAGCGGTGATGGGTGATGACGGTGGAGCAACTGTCGCGATGATAACGGAGTCGTGGTTGTCGTGCGACGGAAGTACCGGCGGAGCGGCGGTGGCGGAGGTGGCGTAGGTGGCGGCATGGTGGAGGAAGTGGCCGGCGGGGGAAGGGTGGGGGCGAGCGGCGGATCTGGCGGTCGGAGTGAGGGCGGATCTGGGCTAGGGTTTGAAATGTGTGGTGGATGATGAATCGAAACACTATTCATACTATTCATTCCATTCTATTATTAACATATATATAATTAAATTCATGAATGATAGTTATGATATGTTTTGTTGCCATTATGAGAAAATAATATTATTAGATGGTATTATTATGCTTATTATTATTAGCCCACAGAACCAGTTAGGGTTTAACTTTAACTTTACATTATATTTTTTATATATTGTAAATAAACCTATCAATAATATCCGTTCAAGCTTTTATAATCTTACATAGTATCAGAGTCACTCTAAGCTCTCTACCACCCTCTGTCGTACCACCACAAAATAAAGACACTAGCCGTCACCATCAAGTTCAAACCCCAAACTGTAACATCCCACATCGGTTGGGAAGGGGAACGAAAGTCTCTTTATAAGGGACTGGATACCTTCCTCATTGGACGCGTTTTAAAACCGTGATGGGGCTATTCTCCCCAAGTAGCGGACAATATCCGATGCGGTTTCCTGCTTGTTACAGTTGGTATCAGAGCCAGGGCCGGGCCGTTGTGCCAGCGAGGACGCTGGTCTCCCAAGTGGGGGAGGATGTAACATCCCACATCGGTTGGGAAGGGGAACGAAAGTCTCTTTATAAGGGACTGGATACCTTCCTCATTGGACGCGTTTTAAAACCGTGATGGGGCTATTCTCCCCAAGTAGCGGACAATATCCGATGCGGTTTCCTGCTTGTTACACAAACAGGGCGGTGTGACGTCGCCGCCGCCATGTCCAACCTTTGTTTTCTATATGTTTATTCTCTTCTTTCTAATTTATGTTGAATAAAGCTTCGTTATTGGTTGAAGATTCAAATCTATTATCTATATTCATTCTTTTGGTTTGTTCACATCCATTCTCTTGGTTTGTTTTTGGATTATGACTCCTAACTTGCAACGTCACTATGTTTTCTTTAACTTTTTTCTATTTATCGGTGTTAGCCATACCAAGGACCACGGTTCACGGACACTGATCTCAAGCTATAGTTTGATTAGATTTTTTTTCTTTTTAGATATACGAATCTTGTCTCTACATCCATGGATCCAAGCGACCGTCGCCTGACCACGATCACCGATCTTACTTTCTTTTTTTTTTTTTTTATATCTACATATACGGATCCAAGAGACTATTGCTTGCTAGCCTCAAGACATCATCAATGTCTACGATCGTCATCATCATATTATCATTTCAAAAATCAAGAACCAATAAATTATCATCAAAATATGGATTTCACAATCAATCAAAATATGGATGACCACATCAAGCGAAATATTAGAAATATATTAATAAAAATATCTTTTTCTTAATTTATTAAAAACTATTTTAGTCTAAAAAATATTAAATATTATTATTAGTAATTAAGTTAATTATTTAATAGGAGAGAAAAGCAAAAAAAATTTAGTGAGAAGGATTGTGGTGCTGACACGTGTCATCTCAAGTTAATCTTTTATTAAAGTACAAAAAATTCTATTAAAATAAATTCACTATGATATAGATTCAATATATATTTATTATTATACTAGCGGGTTGCTCACGTGATGCGTCACATAACCCATGTAAAAAAATATCATACTCAAATAAAAGAGAATAAAATATTTGTTTTTATGGGGTAATTTTTCTAAAAAAATATCACGAATGATTGATATATATGTACTTAAACATTAGTTAAGGTCGTCAAGTTTATAAAACGTGTGGAGCAAGTTGTTTTAAAAACCTATGATTGATATATATACATACATATATATATATATATATATATATATATATATATAATATATATATATATATATAAGATAATTCATTTTGTCAATTTTATACAAATAGATTTATCTTCTAAAATTCTTAAAAATTAATGTGAAAAGAGAATTCAGGTTTATTATAATATAACATATTGATAAATATTACTAAACTTTGTGAGATAACAAACGTGTGAAGAGTTGCAAAAGCAAAATTGTCAAACGGGCATATCGTATATACCTAATTTCAAAAGAATTTTCGTCACTTGATGGCCAGTTGCCCCACGTCGTACGGTATTTCTCATTGTACATATGTGAAATCCTCTAGCAAGATTTTAAATTTAATTGTTTAATTTAACATTTTAACAGGAAATACCGAAAAAATAAAGAAAAAAAACTGATTTAGCTCATGAGTTTTTTGTGTTTGTTTATTAAAAGGAATTTACTATTTAGCAAAAAGTTGTATGTAGGATAACTCATTTATGTTCTCTTCCTCACTTGCATAAATAAGGGTAAGTATTATCTATTTCTATACTAGTTTAGAAATTCATGTATTACATGAGTAGAAAATATAACATATTAATATCATTAGACTTTATTATATTTTGTATGTTACATGTCATTAACGATTAATGAAATAACAAATAATAAAATTTTGTAAATTTATAAATAACAAATATTAATAACTTAAAATTATAAAATTATATTTTAAGAAAACATACTTAGCAGTTAATGAGAATTGATGAAATAATAAATAACAAAAATTTAAAAAATTATAAATAACAAATATTAAAAATAAGAAATTTAAAATTATATTTAAAAAATACAATAAAAATGTTATAATTTAATATGTTTACTAATTTATTAAATAAGAAGATTTGATTTTTAAATATTTAATAATTTAGTTTACTTATTTAAATCAATTTAATTTAATAAGATATAGAGACGAGAAACAAAAGTTTAGCCTTCATGAGAAAGTTGTTACGTATCACTTTAAAAAATTCTTTTATTAGATAGTATAGATCAATATAGATTTCAGATTATTACTTACAGTGAGTTTTTTAAATTTTATTTCAGTCATAAAGTTTGCGTTTTTTAAAAAAGATCTTTGTCATATGTCGAATTAGATCAATAGCCATCAAATATCCTTTAAAAGGACACTAAGGTTAATTATGATTGAATCATTCATATATGCATGTTGATAAGTGAGTTTTTATAATTTTTTTACAACCCACAAAATTTGGGTTTTTACAAAAACGTCTCTACCACATGTTCAATTAGCCAATCAAAATATTTCTTAAGTGGCACTAAGGCTAAATATGATTTGAATCATCAATGCATGTTAACATTAGGTTGAAGTAAGATGATCTATTTGTGAAGTTTATATGCACAACCCATGCAAATGTTCACATACGAATGATTTTTCACGGTGAATTAATGCTTAAACCAATAACAAAAATACACCTTGTTCACTAAGGTTATTATTAGATCTCATTAATCAACATGCATGTTCATGACCACATTCGAATAGCATGCGATGAATCATAGATCTTTACGAATCCATATGAGATTAATGTGTGCTCCAATCCACATAATTCACGTGGCCACTTATGAAAAGATTATCGGGTCACATTCAATCATGTTATATATAATAAGATAAGAAAACACTGCATTAAACTTTAAGGTTTAAAATAAAGTATATTTTAGTGTAGTAGGCTATAGCGAATGTACTTACTGTTTTGGTACCGTAACAAACTAAACGGAATATGATTGAACAAAACCGACTGATAGTAGCTTTTATGACTTGGGAGTGATAGTCACCACGACGTATTTTTGTATATGCACTTTGATATTTGAAATCGTGGTGGGAAACTGGTGCAACGCCCAAGAATAAAAACCTAGTTAATATAAAACATGTGTAGTAGGCTATAGCGAATGTACTTAAACACAATTTTTTTTATATTTTTGTTGGCATCTTTCGACTCTATCATAGTTCACCTTGAATAATAACTCATTGAATCAAATCTTGGCGTGTTTATTAAACATTTCTTCTTTTTAGCATTAATCACAAAATATAATTATAGGTAAAGGATTATTTGATATTATATTAATGATTTTATTTAGATGTTACCTCTTAATCGATAAGAGGTAGATTGTATTTGATTCGTTTAAAAATCACATCTTAATGGTTCATAGAGCCTCGTTATAAATAAGTTCTATAAACATACTAAATGACTAGAAACTAACTTTTATTTAGTCAAACAGCTTAATTGTTTAACACAAAATTACCAAACAGCCCTAAATAATAAATTAATAAATAGCGTTGGTCTAATGGTATGCTCATCCCTACTTACACTTGCACCCGAGACTTAAGTTTAGTCCTTACCATATACGTTGTTTACAAGCTATTTTTGTTTGCTATTTTATTTATTTTCGGGATCCTGAGACAAAATATAAGTGTGTAAATATATAATACGTATGATTGTGGTTATAATCAAAAGTCTTAAATTTCTAAAGAAGTGTAAAAAAACAAGCATGAGATGTCACTTGTACCAAAGAGTGAGCGTAAACTTATTTTTAGTACCTGGGTAAAGACTAATAAAAATTCTTAAGTTTTATGAGAACTTTAAGAAATCAAAAAAGAAATAAAATTATAATTTTAACTATAGCACTAACATTATTATTAAATTATATGAGTTTATATATGATAATTAATATGTATTTGTATATTTTAAAATTTTACACATATGTAAATGGTAAAAACTTATACATGTGTAAGTGATAAACTTACACATGTGTAAAATTTTAGAATACACAAATATATACATGAAAACTAACATATATAAGTTCATTTAACGATGTTATATTTTAATAATAATGATATGCATCTAGATAAAGACTGTTTTTTTTTTCGCAACTACTTGAAGTTCTCACAAAAATAAAAGTTTTCAAAATAACCATACCATAGTAATTTTATTAGTTCATTAACTTAAATTTCCAATCATTTTTTTCATTTTAACATCATCTATAAAGTCAGTTGTCACGGCATCTAATTGTTCTTTCATTGTTTGGTAAAAGAACAAAATATCACTCATATAAACAATATAATTTTTAAATAAAAAAACAAAAAAATACACACCTATATATATCATTATCTCGGAGAACAACATGACACATTTGCTCGTAGTGTTTTAGTATAATACATAAATGATTATGTTAACCATCTCACTTTCTTACTTCTACTAGTATGATTATTTTTCATGTGCCATCTATAAATGAATATACTTTCTTTAAGTTCTCAATATATCTTTAGTTTTGAAAAAAAATTTGTTCATATTACCATATATATGTGTGGACAGTGGACACACATACACGTACGCGCTAGATCTTCTTTCAACTTAAAATCTTAATTACTTGATATTAATACTTTTATGCAACAAACAGTTGCATAACAACTGGCAACTTACCAGAGTTTTTCAAACTTCACAGGTTCGCTTTTCACATCGCATGTTGCTTCATTCCTTTTAAGACTGCACGCAACATGACATCTACCGGTCGTCCATAACAGCGTGTCTCAAAACTTTAAATTTGTTTTAGGTTCCTGAACGAACCAAATGTCGAGGACCTTTTGTAAAATTTACAGTTTAAACGCTTATCTTTTATCCGGGTTAGAGACCAGTAACGATATACTAAAAAGTTTAATATTGGTTGAATTGACTTTTTTATGAGTATTTTGAAACTAAAATTCAAATATATCATTTCAAGCCACATATATAAATTTGTTTGTGTAGAAGTTTAGTCCCCTATATTAATTGACGCTTAAAGGCTAAAGTTAGGGCTTTAGTTGTTTTGGATTTGAGCCACTCATTGCATCAACCGAGAGCATTCACAATCCATAATTCATTTTAATTTTTATAATTATATTAAATATTACTATTTTTTAATTAAATAATATTTTTTCATATTTTTATATTATGTTTTCTCTCTCATCCAATAACAATCACTTTCAAAATTATATAGGGTTGTACCATGGTTTTCTTAATATGAGGAAACACGCTGCAATACTCATAAATTTTCTACTTATTTCACTCATAATCATCCATTATAATATAAGATAATCACTTACATATATTATATATATATAATATATATATATATATATATGTATATATATGTGTGTGTATATATATGTATAATATATATATATGTGTGTATATATATATATATGTATATATATACACTAGAAGAATGTCCGCGCAATGCAGCGGGACGACATTTTACATTTGACACGTGCATTTAATATTTTGTTATTTTTGTAGTAGTTTACAAAAGTTTATTATGTTTTTTTCTAAGTTAAAATTTAAAACACCAAATAAATTTGTTCTGCATGACGACTTGTATATACGCATTAACTTATTGTACCTCATAAATACAGATTGTTTTAGCAAAAGTTTACACCAAAATGTTTAAAAATAAAACAGGTTAAGTTGTAGTCTCAAAACGTTTTTAAATGTGATAAATTAAAATATAAAGCTGAAATCTCAAGACATGTTAAAGTTTTTTTGGTGTTGGATAGATAATATAAAATATATGCAAATATTAATAAGCGTAAAGTTATTATGTAACTAATTATAAGGGGTAATGTGTGAATAATGTTATAATACTATTTTACCCTTAAATTGGTTGTATCTTATGCATTAAATATAGTAAGTGTTCTTAATTTTATGGTATTTTAAAATACCCCTCTTATATGCTTTATATATATACACATAGACACACACACATATATACCCCTCTTATATATATATATTATACACCACACACACATATATATATACATATATAAATATATAATACATATATATACATATTATACATATAATATACAGATATATACATATATATATACATACATATATATACATATATATATATTACATACATACATACATATATATACATACATAATATATATATACATATATACATACATATATATACATACATACATACAATATACATACATACATATATATACATATATATACATACATACTATAATATATAACATATAATAAAAGAAGGTTTTCTTTTGACACGTGTCATCATTCTAGCGTATCAAATGACACGTGTCATCATTTTAGCATATCCGAAAAATCATTTTCCCCGCCTCTCTCTCATAATAAAAACGAAAATTATAAAAATAATTAATTGGCTTTCCTTTTTTACTAAATATCTTAAAACAATATATATCCATTTATGTTCATTGTCTCTCTCATATTAAATGATAATTATTTTAAATAAGTAAACTAAAATATTAAACATTTAAAATGATAATTATTTTAAAAGTAAACTAAAATATTAAACATCTAAAATATACATATTCTTTTTTTAATATTTATTAATATATACTAAATTTATGATTTAAGACTTATTTTATCTTCAATATAGAGTAATATTTAGATTTCATTTTTGTTATAACTTTTAATATTATTATATTTTTATTTCACCAAAGCTAATTAATTTAGAAATATAAATATTTAAAAAACTAATGGTTTTGATATGTTTTATTTATTTCACACCATGTATACATGGGCTCTAACCTAGTTATATATAGGGTCAGGTCTTTTGTAGAACTTACTTTTTAATGAGAACTCGCAGAAGTATTAATATCCCTTGTAACACCCGCAATTTTGATTAGACAAAGGGAAATAATAAGAAGAAAAGAAAAGAAGAATTTTGGAGAAAAGGAAAAGAAAGAGAAAGTAGAAGGGGTTTTGTGTAAAAGTACAAGAAAGAGAAATATCTGATATACATAGGAATGCACCCACTTTTCTTTCTCACAACCCCCAAATCAGCGAGAGTTTTAGAGGGAGAAAGAGAGCAGACTACGAGTTTGAAGGAAGAACAAGAAGAAGAGGAAGGCGAGTTCGAGGTACTGGGTTCCACGGCTACTGATTTCGAAGGAGTCATACCCAGCAACACAAGTGAGTTCTAAGACCCCTTCTTTAAAGCATTTTTGAACGATTTTGGGGCTGGAACACATAGCGAAATTGTTTTCGAGCCATGGGCTCTCAATGTGTGTATATACGTATGAGTATGAGTGTGTATAAGGTCCGATTGGACTGCTATGCTCACTGCAGGTAAGATTTCTAAGATAAGTGGACAAATCTCAGCAGGTAGACCGAATGTGTACTGTTGATGCATGTTTTAGAAGTTATTTTTATGATATGCATGATGTCTAGTTGATTCTAAGTAACTGATGTGGTAAAACTGTGCTAATGTATGTTGAGATGATGTATGGATTGTAGAAATGGCGCAGGGTAAGTTGCAGGTGCCCTTATTCAACCGCATTAACTAATGCGGGTGGCTAAGAAAAATGCGGCCAAGGCATTACTCAACCGCATTAACCAATGCGGGAGACTAACTCGGGAAAATGCGGTAAGTCATTCCTCATCCGCATTGACTAATGCGGATGAGGTAAATTAATGCGGTAAGGTATTACTCATCCGCATTGACTAATGCGGATGATACGACTAATGCGGATGAACCAGAATGTGAAATGCGGATCAGGCTTAGTAGATCTGATTAATTTGAGGAGAATGATAACATAGGCATGATAGTGATGATGATGTTGCATGGTTGTACCTGTTGTATGCCATATATGAATGATGCCTTGTAGGATGAGAAGTGAATGTAGAAGTGTAGGCATGATGCATGTATGCTAGTATGATGTAAGTATGCTAGTATGCTGTATGTATGTTAGTATGATGTTGCCGTGATAAATGGTGAATACTGATGATATGTAGTATGTATGTTCCTTATGTATATGAGTTTTATCTTTGATAACTTTACGTGAACGAATGAACGAAAGAAACGAATGTATTAAGAACGTAAAGTAAAAGATAATGAAAGAAGGATATGATGAATGAATGCATGCATTAATGAAAGAAGTAAACAGGCTTGCAAGCAAAATGAAGGAGGTGCACACCCCTGGCAGGTGTTAGCTCAACGGTGTACGGGTTAGCTACCCCGAAGGATGTACATCGGGTCAATCATTGAGATTGATAATGAGGTGAGCAACTTCGTGTTGCAAGAGACTCGGTTAGCAGGCATCATAAGATTGTCACTGAGGTGAGCAGTCGCGCACTGCAACAGACTCGGCTAACGTATGTTAGAATGATAATGAGGTGAGCAACTTCGTGTTGCAAGAGACTCGGTTAGCAGGCAATCATAAGATTGTCACTGAGGTGAGCAGTCGCGTACTGCAAGAGACTCGGCTAACGTATGTTAGAAGTAAAGTGAAAAGATGAGTGGTGTATGTACCTACCCCAGGTGACTGGATCAGCATTTGTGCACAACGTTCGTGGCTAACACCACAGGTCCAGCACCAGTAGTATGTATGAGGAAAGGGGGTATTGTACATGTCACCGAATGTAATGAACGTTCGAACGAAAGTAATAAATGAATGAATGAATAAAATGAAGGTTCGAACGTATGAAGTGAAAGTATGAATGAAAGTAAAGACATACGAAATATGTAAATGAATGAAAGTAAAGACATACGAAAATATGTAAAGTATGAATGAAAGTAAAGACATACGAAAGTATGTAAAGTATGTAAAGTATGTATGTATGAAGTATACGAGAATGATGAAGTGTACACGAATGAAAGTAAGTAATGAATGATGAGATAATAAAATATTATCTACGTGTACGTATGATGTGTGTGAACACATGTATGAAAGGGCAGTTAATGAGAATGAAAGTATGTTTTATTATAAAACTAGAACTCACTCAGCAACGCTGACTTTTATGTGTTTTCCAGTTCGCAGGTAGTGTTGTTGAGGATGGCACGAGGCGGCTACTCAGCTCTTTTGGGATGGCATTCACTTTTTGATTATGCAGCCACATCATGTGTTGTGGGCCCGTAATGCGCGCAACACATTATGTTGCATGCAAGTGCAAGATTTCTTGATAATCCTGATAAACATGATTATTTAAGAAATCTTCTTTATGAAGAAAAATATATTTTTGAACATAATATCTTCTTTACGAAGAAGATTATATTTTCTATTTATTATTTTCTTTCGGTAGAGGTCGCTGTATGACCCTATGATTGCTGTGGAATATGCATCAGCAGCAATCATAGTATAGTTAAGCAATGTAAAGAAAAGCTTGTATTTTGTAATCAAGACAATGATGTAAAAGCTCTTATGATGAAATGAGAATGCATGTTTTATTAATTCCGCTGCGTATTTTATGATCATGTATTAAATGTATGTTTTACGTGTGATGATGACCAACAGTAAGGTGCCCGGTGAGCGGGGCCTTACAAGTTGGTATCAGAGCAAAAGTTTAAGTAAAATGGGTAAATTTTCATAATAAACCTAAACTTAAACTGAGAATGGGACAGGGAGAATGAGAATGCCATCTGAGTAGTCGCGTGCCATCAGGTATTTTCTTAAGGATTAACTGGCTATTATGTGCGCTTGTTATGTGAATGATGTGTACTGTTAGACTGAGATACTAATGTAGTCAGGATAGGTGATGCTCGGGGTACGAAGAGTAGAGTAAGTGGCTAATCACAACTGGCCACTGTAATTAGGGACTTACTGTACTTAACATAAACTGAGCTATTTCCTTGAATGACCGTGTTGGTGTTTTAATCTTTCAGTGTGATAGAAGATGGTCGGTGATAGATCATCTGATGCCTCCCGTGATGGTGAACGTGGTGATGAGCCGCGTATCACGCGAGGAAGACTTAGGAAAGAGAAAGTAGTTCGTGAGGAGAACGAGGTTCCTCACCAGGAAGAGACGGACGAAAGCGCCAAGTTGAGAGCCTCGGTAAAAGAGGCAGTGATTGAGGAAGTGCACCAGGTTATGCAGACGATCTTACCGACTGTAATGACCGAAGCGATAAAGGCAGTACGAGAGGAGGATAGACGAGGGAGGAGACGGTCCTCCGGTAGACGCAACAGACAGAGGCAGAAACGGTATTGTCTGATGACGAAGAGGAAGAGGAGGAAGAACAGGTTAGGGGAACAGCCCGGGGTTGTGACTACGGGAAATTTATGAGGTGCAAGCCTCCGACTTTTGATGGTTCGGGTACGGCTGCTGATGCTCACCAATGGGTGAGAGAGATGGAGGCGGTCCTTGATATCAGTGACTGCCAGGAGGATAAGAAGGTAAAGTTTGCTACCCACTCGTTTACGGGGACGGCATTGTGCTGGTGGACAATATTGTCCAGGCCGAGGGTAGCAGGGCCATTGGAAAATGAAGTGGTCTGAGTTGAAGAGGATGGTGATCGAGGAGTTTAGTCCTCGTCGAGAGATGGACAGAGTCGAGAGAGAGTTCCTGCAGTTGGAAGCGGGAACGATGACCCACCAACAATACACGACCAAGTTCAACGACATGGCACGGTTGGTGCCAGAGCAAGTGACGCCGGTGTCTCGCAAGATTAACCGGTATATTCAGGGTTGCCAGCTGAAATTCGTTGGCATTTGATTTCCGCCCGACCCAGTACTTTCAGGTCGGCGGTGGATTTAGCTGGGAGGTTGTACGATGAACGGGCTGCGATGGTGAAATCTGAGGGCAGTAAGAAGGGAAGTGATGAGAGGAAGTGGCAGGGAAAGAGGTTTGGTCGGGGTGATACTTCGACAAGTAGTAAGAAGGCACGGGTTGATGATCGTCGTGTGGTCGTGACAAGTGCAGGGTCGAGAAAGTGTGGGAATGTGGGCGAGAGCACGGTGGTGAGTGCAGATGGGGGCTGAATGTATGTTTCAAGTGTGGAAGCCGGTCATATGGCCAAAGAATGTAAAGGAATGAGATGCTTTAACTGTGGGGAAAGTGGTCATATGAATAAAGACTGCAAGAAGCCGAGATCTGAGGGTTCCGGCGTGAAGAAGACAGGGGGTGAAGGGTCGAAAGCGAGCGCCAGAGCATTCACGATGACGCAGGAAGAGGCGAGGACGGACCCTGATGTAGTGTCCGGTACGTTTCTGGTGAACCAAACTTTAGCCTCTGTATTATTTGATTCGGGTGCCAGTAGGAGTTTTATTTCTGCTGCTTTCTGTGCCAAATTGCCCGTTAGTAGTAGACGTGTGGATGTACCGTTGATGTAGAGACTGCTATAGGTAAAACCACCAGGATTTGTGAGGTAATTGAGGGTTGCGATGTGGAACTGGAGGGTCACAAATTCCCAGTTAAACCCTTTGCGATGACGTTAGGTGGTTTCGATTTGGTGCTTGGAATGGATTGGTTGGCGGATTTCGAGGCGAACATTGTGTGTCGCAAGAAGATGATCAGTTTGACAGCGCCTGACGGAGTCCAGTGACAGTTTATGGGGATCGGGTTACTACGATTCCGAAAGTGATCTCAATGGCAGTGGCGGGGAAATGTATGAGGCGTGGATGTAACGCCTATTTATGTTATGTGAAAGATGTAGAGAAGCCAGCACCACAACTGTCTGATGTTCCGGTTGTGTGTGAGTTCCCAGACGTGTTCCCGGAAGACTTATCGGGATTGCCACCTGACAGAGAGATCGAGTTCCAGATTGATTTAGTACCAGGCGCCCAACCTGTTGCCAAAGCACCATACCGATTGGCCCCGACAGAGATGAAAGAGTTGATGGAGCAGTTACAAGAGCTGTTGGATAAGGGGTTTATTCGACCGAGTATCTCACCTTGGGGTGCTCCGGTCCTGTTTGTAAAGAAAAAGGACGGTAGTATGAGGATGTGCATCGACTACCGTGAGTTGAATAAGCTGACAGTAAGAACAGATACCCCTTGCCGAGGATCGATGACTTGTTTGATCAACTTCAGGGTGCTAGTTGGTTTTCACGTATAGATCTTCGATCAGGCTACCATCAACTGAAGGTGAAGGAGCAGGATATCCCTAAAACAGCTTTTCGTACGCGTTACGGTCATTATGAGTTCCTCGTTATGTCATTTGGTTTGACCAACGCGCCAGCTGCTTTTATGGACCTGATGAATAGGGTGTGCCGGCCGATGTTGGATAAATCAGTGATTGTATTCATTGATGATATCCTGATTTATTCAAAGAGTGAGACTGAGCATGCCGGTCACATTCGCGAAGTTCTGGAGACGTTGAGAAGGGAGAAGTTGTATGCTAAATTCTCCAAGTGCGCGTTCTGGTTGCGTGAAGTTCAATTCTTGGGTCACGTGGTAAATCCAGATGGGATTACGGTCGATCCGGCGAAAGTGGAAGCAGTGATGCAATGGAAGTCTCCGAAGACGCCGTCCGAGATCCGTAGTTTCTTGGGCTTGGCGGGTTACTACCGAAGGTTCATCCAAGACTTTTCCAAAATTGCTTCTCCACTGACGAAGTTGACCCGGAAGGATGTGAAATTTGTATGGGGTCAAGCTCAGGAGAAGGCGTTTGAAGAACTGAAGACGAGATTGACCCAAGCTCCAGTATTGGCATTACCCGAAGGGAGTGAAGATTTGGTGGTTTATTCTGATGCCTCCTACTCGGGTTGGGGTGTGTATTAATGCAGAGAGGAAAGGTGATAGCCTATGCATCCCGACAGCTGAAAGTTCATGAGGTTAATTACCCTACTCATGACTTGGAGCTCGCAGCTGTGGTTTTCGCGTTGAAGATCTGGCGGCACTACTTGTATGGGACGAAGTGCACCATCTTCACGGACCACAAAAGCTTGAAGTACTTCTTCGAGCAAAAGGATCTGAATATGAGGCAACGGCGATGGTTGGAACTTATAAAGGACTATGATTGTGAGATCCATTACCATCCGGGCAAAGCTAACGTGGTGGCTGATGCCCTTAGCCGAAAAGAGAGGCCCGAGCCGATTCGGGTGAAAGCGTACCACTAATCATGACCTCAGACATGATGAAACAAGTCAGAGAGTTCCAGGATGAAGCATTGAAAGATGAACATCTTAACTCTGAACGAATGAGAGGACTGGTAGCGGAGCTAGTAGAAAACACGACGGGCGTTAAAACCCGGTTTGGGCGTATGTGGATTCCTCGTCTCGGGGATCTACGAATGAAGATTATGGATGAAGCTCATAAGTCTCGATACTCCATTCATCCCGGCGCCACCAAGATGTACCAAGATATGAAGAAAGATTATTGGTGGCCGGGTATGAAACGCGATGTGGTGGAGTATGTGAGTAAATGCCTCACGTGTCTGCAAGTGAAGGCGGAGCACCAGAAGCCGTATGGAAAGATTCAACCTTTGGACATCCCGGAGTGGAAGTGGGAACACATCACCATGGATTTTATCACAAAGCTGCCACGTACCCCTAAAGGGTATGATACGATCTGGGTGATTGTGGATCGATTGACGAAGAGTGCTCACTTCTTACCGATGCGGTGAAACATATTCGTCCGAAAGGTTGGCCGATCTTTTCATCAAAGAGATCGTGACTCGTCATGGTGTACCGGTGTCGATTGTATCTGACCGCGACACCCGTTTACATCCAAATTTTGGAAGAAATTCCACGATGCTATGGGGACGAGATTGCATATTAGCACGGCTTATCATCCTCAAACTGATGGTCAGTCAGAAAGGACCATTCAGACCTTGGAGGACATGCTCCGAGCATGTGTTATCGATTTCGGAGGAAGTTGGGATGACCATCTACCGTTAGCTGAGTTCTCGTACAACAACAGTTATCATGCTAGTATTGGCATGCCACCCTACGAGATGTTATACGGTAGAAGATGCAGGACCCCCGTCTGTTGGGGTGAAATTGGTCAAAAAGAATTGGGAAGCGTCGAAGTGGTAGAGGCTACGACTGAAAAGCTCGAAAGAATTAAAGCGTATATGAAGGCGGCCAAAGACCGACAGAAGTCGTATGCTGACAAACGACGCAGGCCAATTGAGTTCCAAGTGGGAGACCGGGTTATGTTGAAGGTCTCACCTGGAAAGGGATCATTCGATTCCGGAAGCGGGGTAAGTTGAGTCCGCGATATATAGGCCCTTTCCGAATTGTTGCTCGAGTGGGGGAGGTGGCTTATAGGTTGGATCTGCCAGATGAACTAAGTGGAATCCACCCGACTTTCCACGTGTCTCATCTGAGGAAATGTTTGGCGGACGAAACATGGTCGTTCCACTGGATGATATAGAGGTAGACGAAAAGCTCAATTATGTAGAGCAACCAGTGGCGATCATAGATCGCAAAGAAAAGAGGTTGAGAAATAAAGTGGTTCCCCTTGTGCGTGTACAGTGGCGGCACAGGAAGGATCCGAGTCGACGTGGGAAACTGAAGAAGAAATGAGGCAGCATTACCCACGACTGTTCGAGGAATGACAGGTTTCGGGGACGAAACCTAAAATAAGGGGGTGGACTTGTAACACCCGCAATTTTGATTAGACAAAGGGAAATAATAAAGAAAAGAAAAGAAAGAATTTTGGAGGAAAAGGAAAAGAAAGAGAAAGTAGAAGGGGGTTTTGTGTAAAGTACAAAGAAAAGAGAAATATCTGATATACATAGGGATGGCTGCCCACTTTTCTTTTCTCACAACCCCCAAATCAGCGAGAGTTTTAGAGAGAGAAAGAGAGCAGACTACGAGTTTGAAGGAAGAACAAGAAGAAGAGGAAGGCGAGTTCGAGGTACTGGGTTCCACGGCTACTGATTTCGAATGAGTCATACCCAGCAACACAAGGTGAGTTCTAAGACCCCTTCTTTAAAGCATTTTGAACGATTTTGGGGCTGGAACACATAGCGAAATTGTTTTCGAGCCATGGGCTCTCAATGTGTGTATATACGTATGAGTATGAGTGTGTATAAGGTCCGATTGGACTGCTATGCTCACTGCAGGTAAGATTTCTAAGATAAGTGGACAAATCTCAGCAGGTAGACCGAATGTGTACTGTTGATGCATGTTTTAGAAGTTATTTTTATGATATGCATGATGTCTAGTTGATTCTAAGTAACTGATGTGGTAAAACTGTGCTAATGTATGTTGAGATGATGTATGGATTGTAGAAATGGCGCAGGGTAAGTTGCAGGTGCCCTTACTCAACCGCATTAACTAATGCGGGTGGCTAAGAAAAATGCGGCCAAGGCATTACTCAACCGCATTAACCAATGCGGGAGACTAACTCGGGAAAATGCGGTTAAGTCATTCCTCATCCGCATTGACTAATGCGGATGAGGTAAATTATGCGGTAAGGTATTACTCATCCGCATTGACTAATGCGGATGATACGACTAATGCGGATGAACCAGAATGTGAAATGCGGATCAGGTTAGTAAGATCTGATTAATTTGAGGAGAATGAGTAACATAGGCATGATAGTGATGATGATGTTGCATGGTTGTACCTGTTGTATGCCATATATGAATGATGCCTTGTAGGATAGAAGTGAATTAGAAGTGTAGGCATGATGCATGTATGCTAGTATGATGTAAGTATGCTAGTATGCTGTATGTATGTTAGTATGATGTTGCCTGATAATGGTGAATACTGATGATATGTAGTATGTATGTTCCTTATGTATATGATTTTATCTTTGATAACTTTACGTGAACGAATGAACGAAGAACGAATGTATTAAGAACGTAAAGTAAAGATAATGAAAGAAGGAATATGATGAATGAATGCATGCATTAATGAAAGAAAGTAAGCAAGGCTTGTAAGCAAAATGAAGGAGGTGCACACCCCTGGCAGGTGTTAGCTCAACGGTGTACGTTAGCTACCCCGAGGATGTACATCGGGTCAATCATTGAGATTGATAATGAGGTGAGCAACTTCGTGTTGCAAGAGACTCGGTTAGCAGGCAATCATAAGATTGTCACTGAGGTGAGCAGTCCGCACTGCAACGACTCGGCTAACGTATGTTAGAATGATAATGATGAGCAACTTCGTGTTGCATAGACTCGGTTAGCAGCAATCATAAGATTGTCACTGAGGTGAGCAGTCCGCACTGCAAGAGACTCGGCTAACGTATGTTTAGAAGTAAAGTGAAAAGATGAGTGGTGTATGTACCTACCCCAGGTGACTGGATCAGCATTGTGCACAACGTTCGTGGCTAACCACCACAGGTCCAGCACCATAGTATGTATGAGGAAAGGGGTTATTGTACATGTCACCGAATGTAATGAACGTTCGAACGAAAGTAATAATGAATGATGAATAAAATGAAGGTTCGAACGTATGAAGTGAAAGTATGAATGAAAGTAAAGACATACGAAAATATGTAAAGTATGAATGAAAGTAAAGACATACGAAAATATGTAAGTATGAATGAAAGTAAGACATACGAAAGTATGTAAAGTATGTAAATATGTATGTTGAAAGTATCGAGAATGATGAAGTGTACACGAATGAAAGTAAGTATGAATGATGAGATAATAATAATATTATCTACGTGTACGTATGATGTGTGTGAACACTGTATGAAAGGGCAGTTAATGAGATGAAGTATGTTTTATTATAAAACTAGAACTCACTCAGCAACGCTGACTTTTATGTGTTTTCCAGTTCGCAGGTAGTGTTGCTGAGGATGGCACGAGGCGGCTACTCAGCTCTTTTGGGATGGCATTCACTTTTTGATTATGCAGCCACATCATGTGTTTGGGCCGTAATGCGCGCAACACATTATGTTGCATGCAAGTGCAAGATTTCTTGATAATCCTGATAAACATGATATTTAAGAAATCTTCTTTATGAAGAAAAATATTTTTTGAACATAATATCTTCTTTACGAAGAAGATATATTTTCTATTTATTATTTTCTTTCGGTAGAGGTCGCTGTATGACCCTATGATTGCTGTGGAATATGCATCAGCACAATCATAGTATAGTTAAGCAATGTAAAGAAAAGCTTGTATTTTGTAATCAAGACAATGATGTAAAAGCTCTTATGATGAAATGAGAATGCATGTTTTTATTAATTCCGCTGCGTATTTTATGATCATGTATTAAATGTATTTTTACGTGTGATGATGACCAACATAAGTGCCCGGTGAGCGGGGCCTTACATCCCTTGATTCTTATGATCAATGGTTGTTATTAAACAAGGTAAAAATATAAATTAATATTGTATTTAATGAGTTTAATTTAATCAAAGGGCATATTAGTAACCAATATTTTATTCTCTTTTCCAATTAGTTGGTTGATCAATCAATTTTTTTTTATAGTTGATTAATTGAACAATTCTCTCTCCTCTTTTCTCTTTCATCTTTTCTCACTCCATCTCTATTTTAACTATATAAATTATACATAAATTACGCTACAGTTTTGGTTATATGATTTAGTCTAAATAATGATTATAATCTATTTGAAAACATAATGATTTCCCAACTTATATTGATTTTATGAAATTACATCAACTTTAAAAACATAAATAAATCAACATAAACATATATGTAAAGAACAAAAAATAAATAAATTTCTATGCATGCACTTTCAAATGTTAAAAAATAAAATAGTTTGTTTACTGTACACACAACATTTTTACTCTGTTTCCTTTCTTTTCATTGAATTTTGTAGTGTTTCCAAAGTAATGCAAAACATCTTATATATTAAAAAATCAGAAACAAGATCACAAAAGTTTTTATTAAATCCAAAATAATAGTAGGTAATAACCACATAAATTAAAACATAACAGCATGCCATTTAAAAGTTACCTATTTACATATGGTCAATTAACTATCTAAATATATATAAATTAACTATTTTATTATTTTTGGTTTTGTTTTACATGTCTAATTAGTTATTTTACATGTGTATAAATTTTCTATTATATATATGTAAGTATCTATGATCAATTTTTTTTTACATACATGTATATTAATTTACGTACATTTAATTTAACTATTTACTACATGTAACCTTTTTTATACGTACGTGTAAGTTAACTATATATGCATATCACGTATATGTAACTCAGCTCTACATAAGTATTTTTTATCTATATTCCCTTTCCTCACCATGCACAACCAAAATACCATTTCAAAATGTTCAAATAAACTACCAATCTAATAAATTAGCTGCATAATCAACAAATTTCAAAATTAGCTAAAAATTCACACATTCTAAAGACAATTAGCTACAGAAGCAACATATTATAAATTACCTATGGATCAACATATATGTTTACGTATACGTAAGTGGGCTATTCACAAGTATCTCATCTTCTTCCCTCCTCTCCCTCCTCCTCCTTCATTCTCATTCATCTTTAATAATCTCAACAACTAATTTAACCTTCAACTATTAAAAACCCTCACTGTTAACAATTCTCATTTATTCTCACTTATGTGTTTGTTTCTAAGATACAGCTTACTACAAATCGATTGCGGGAGCTCCACCACCATCATCGATAACTTCAACACCACATGGCTATTGCCGTTATGCACCACCGGAGCCACGGACATCGTATCGGAGCCTTTTCACTTCCAATCATTCCGGAAGAACACTCTACTACTTCCGGATTCCTCCGGTAAAAAGAACTGCTACACGTTCCTTGAGATTCCCCCATGGAGGTATTACCTACGAGTTTCACCGTCTACGACAACTACGATGGTAAATCGCATCCTCCAAGCTTCGATATGTCGGTCGAGGCACTGTGGTGTTCTCCGTGGCGGTCGCGTGGTCGGCGGACATCAGCCACTACGGTGTGTATTCGGATCTCATGTTTTCGACTTCCGACACGGTGATGTTGATGTGTGTTTGTATAGTATCGCTACTGATATTCCAGTGATCGGCTCGTTAGAGCTTGTTCAGATCGATCCGACATTGTATGACCCCCGGTTTGACCGGGAATGGCTCGTCGATACTTGTGAATCATGGTCGATTGAGATGTGGTTAGGGGCAGGGGTTTAGTAATGATACGGATTGTTTGGTAGGGCTTGGAAGTGGATAAGAAATTCAATTAGTTACCTAATTAAAATAGAGTGAAAAAAGGAAAACAATAATGCCTAAATATAGAATAACTATAATACCCATTATGATAAATTAAATTAAAATAAAATCTATATTATTAACGGCTAGGATGAGTTCTTACAGTTCTCACGATCTTTAGAAGTCCTGAAAAGATCCTAACCCTATATACATA
>JABSNV010001015.1:57500-64513 GCA_024085815.1 Flaveria linearis | reverse complement strand
TAGACTGAACAAGGGTTCGTTTTGGACGTCTCTGGTATTTGCTTTGATGGGTAAAGAAGGTTTTGGCATTGGGTGGATATTGATGGTGTGGGTTCATCACCTGTGGGGATAACAGGGATGTCACCAGGAGCTATGCGCTCAGTCATCTCTGGAGGTAGTGGAGTATACCTTCCAGTGAAGTTGGCAGACATCTTCTTCAGTGTCTTGAAGATGGTAGGTCTCACTTGTGGAACAGAAGAGTAGCTGCGCAGACAAGCTTGCTCGGTTCCATCTCACAGTTGATTATGTGTTGAATAAATCGTGGATACATGAAGAATGCATCCCGCTCAGATTTCCGATCAGTTGGTCAACACAAATCGTGAGTAGTTGAAGCGAAGACCTCTCACCACCCATGAACTAGGCATCCTATTCATACGGGATTCGATCCCACCCCCTGATTTGTTGGAGAGGCAATGCAGGATAATGTGCAGCAGGAACTTCCAATGGTAAGAGAAATTAACTTGTACACGTTTGATCTGCTGACATCTCCTCCATATCCTATGAGGATTAAGTGCCTTCCAAGTCTTCCTTGGGAACTCAGTAGAGCCCCATCATCATGAGCGCGAGATGCTCCTTGATGAGTTGTTGTGATGACCAACTCTTGGCCACAAATGCGGGTTCTCAGGACTCGAACCCCATTCAGAACTGCAGTTTCACCGTTACTCCAGAATTCGGACATATGTTGGAGTATACGGTGGGATTACTGTAAGAGCAGTGAGGTATGTGGATTCGGCAAGAAATGTGATGATTGGGTGAAGTCGCATCCCTTGACGAATCAAGTAATGCGACTTGGTTGTGCTGAGGTTTAGCGCCATTGAAGAGAAGGTAAGCTTGAATTTTGGATGAAATTGAAGGTTTGACAGTGAAGGGAATAGTTAGGGCTGTAAAGTGGTAAAGAAGATGAAATTGATCAGTCAAGATTATTTAAAAAGGGGTGAATTGTGGTAGTGTGGTAATAGGGTAACTGTTTTGGGGTTACTGTGGGTGGTATGGTGTTTACGGGCGGAGAAATGATAGTGGCGGCAAGGATAATTTTAAATATCTGACCATCAACAACAAATCTTTACTTTTTACAGAGTGGGGCCCAAAAGATATCCGTTACATATAAAACCTTTACTTCCGAGGGTAAAACATTTCCGAAGGTAATTTTCTTCCGAAGGCAATTTCTCTTCCGAAGCTGAGATTGCTTCCGAAGGTAAAATTGTCCTTTGAAGTCACTTTATCTTCCGAAGCAAGCATTGCTTCCGAAGGTAAAGTTGTCTTTCCTAATGGAGAGTTTGTATAAGTTTCGGAAGTAGATCTGATGTAAGATCAATCGCTTCTTCCGAGACTAAAAACTCTTCCGAGAAGAAATTTCCATTGAGGATTTAGCTTCGAAGATATTCAAGAATATCTTCCGATAGTTAATTCCTCTTCGGAAGGAATTTACACTTGGAATAATTTAAAGATCTTTTGTAACTGGGCTTAAATTGTATTGACACAAGACTTTACATATTAAAAAGGTTTTCAAAAGAGGTAGTTATTCAATGTTTATCGTCCCAATTGCTGATATGAGATACTTAAATCTTTGTTCATCAAATGCCTTTGTGAACAAATCAGCATATTGTTCATTTGAGTCAACTTTGATTAACTTTATCAGCTGTTTCTCATGAATATCTCTAATGAAATGATACTGATATCAATATGCTTTGTCTTGGAGTGCTTCACCGGATTCTCAGTAATGGAGATAGCACTGTTGTTGTCAATATGGATAGGAGTAGTCATGAAGTTGAATCCATAGTCTAACATCTGATTTTGAATCCATAGCAGTTGAGCACAGCAGCTAGCATAGCAATGTATTCAGCTTCAGCAGTTGATGTAGAGACACAGGATTGTTTCTTGCATTGCCATGAGATAATCCTTCCACCAAGAAATTGACATCCTCCTGATGTTGATTTCTTGTCAATGTTGCAGCCACCATAGTCACTGTCAGAGTATCCATAGAGATTGAAATCACTATTTCTTGGATACTAGAGACCTAGTTTAGGTGCTCCTTTAAGGTATCTAAGGATTCTCTTTGCAGCAGCTAGGTGAGACACTTTGGAGCAGCCTGATATCTTGCACAAATGCATGTGGCAAACATGATATCTGGTCTACTAGCAGTGAGATACATCAGAGAACCAATGATTGCTCTATACTGATGTTGATCAGTATCCTCCCCCTCAAGGTCAGGGCAAAGATTATGGTTTCTGGGTATGGGTGTCTTGGCTGGTTTACAATCCTTCATTTCAATCTATCTAAGATGTCTGAGACATACTTAGATTGACTTATGAAGAACCCTTCCTTCATCTGATTCACCTGAATTCCAAGGAAAAAGTCCATTTTTCCCATGGAACTCATCTCAAACTTCTGCTTCATTATGCTTTCAAAGTCCTTGCACATTTGATCGTTTGAAGAACCAAATATGATGTCATCAACATAGACTTGTACAAGCAAAATGTCTTCTCCACTCTTTCTATGAAAAGAGTCTTGTTGATGGTACCTCTAGTGTATCCATTCTTCAGGAGAAACTGAGACAAGGTCTCATACCACAGCCTAGGTGCTTGGTGCAGCCCATATAGAGCTTTATCCAGTTTGCACACATAGTTGGGGTGCTGTGGGTCTTCAAATCCTGGAGTTTGACATACATAGATTTCCCTATCTATATCCCCATATAGAAAAGCACACTTGACATCAAGTTGGTAGACTGTGAAGTTCTTGGATGCAGCATAAGCAAGGAAGATCCTAACTGCCTCAAGTCTTGCAACAGGTGCAAAGACATCAGTATAATCGATTCCTTCCTCCTGGGTGTATCCTTGAACTACTAGCCTTGCCTTGTTCTTGATAATCAAGCCTCTATCATCTTTCTTGTTCCTGAACACCCATTTAGTGCCTATGGGTACTTGACCAGATGGTAGTGGGCATAGATTCCAGACCTTTTGTCTTCTGAATTGAAGCAGCTCCTCCTGCATCGATTCAACCCAACTACTATCCTTTAAGCATCTTCTACCTTCTTTGGTTCCATTTGAGACAAGAAGCATGAGTACAAGCAGACATTCCCATGATGAGTTTGTCCTCTTGTTCTCACACCCTCAGAGACATTCCCTATGATGTTCTCATTGGATGAGTGTTGTGAATCCTAAGACGAGGAATCACTTCCAGTTGCAGAGATAAGTCTAGGTTAGACATATTCTGATCAGGAGCTGGATCACTCTGTCCAACTGCTGTTTCAAAGTCATTCAATGAGGACTGATTGAATGATTGAGAAACATCATCAATAGTTGGTTGTGAAGTAGGATTAACATTGCCTGTTCCTTCAAAATACTACTTCCTCAACCTGGTGTTGTAATGGATCACCTGAAGACTTTGAGGTTGATCAAGTGATTCACTTGTTGAAGCTTCATTATTCCTGGAGATAGTTACACTATCAGATCTGTGAATGGTTGAAGCTTGTTGCCTTTCAGCTCTTGGAGAATTTGGAAGAGGTCTGGGAAGCTCAAACAGTTGACTTGCATTAGCATCAGC
The DNA here is from genome assembly GCA_024085815.1 of Flaveria linearis. Classification (NCBI taxonomy): domain Eukaryota; kingdom Viridiplantae; phylum Streptophyta; class Magnoliopsida; order Asterales; family Asteraceae; genus Flaveria; species Flaveria linearis. The sequence goes on along the minus strand of JABSNV010001015.1, from coordinate 60,931 downwards.
ATCAGCATTCTCTTGAGCACCATGTTCCAGCTGAAACATTCTCACAAGATGGTTTAGAATAGTTTGGAAACAATTCTAAATCAAAGATATACTCAGGTCCATTCCCCCTAACACAAGGAGTGTGCTCATTAACAACTATATTGGATGATCCTCAAATTGTTGATTCTTGATATTGTATACTCTATAAGCTTTAGAGCTAGAAGAGTATCCATAAGATAGCATCATCCGACTTCTCAGCAAACTTTGCTAAGTTGTCCTTTGTGTTAAGTATGGTACACCTGCAGCCAAAGGACCTTAGAAAGCCAATGAACGGTGGCCTCTTGTTCCATAACTCATAAGGGGTTTTTCCATGGGGCTTAACTACAAGAACCCTGTTCTGCACATAGCATGCAGTGCTGACTGCCTCTGCCCAGAATGTTAGAGGCAGCTTTGAATCAGCTAACATGGTCGAGCAGCCTCAATAAGTGTCCTGTTCCTCCTCTCAGCAACACCGTTTTGTTGAGGAGTTCTGGGAGCACTGTATTGTCTGGCAATCCCTTTTGAGTCACAGAATGAGTCAAGAACGAAGTTCTTAAACTCAGTCCCTTGATCACTTCTAATGATCTTAACCTTGTGATCAATTTGATTTTCTATTTTAAGAATAAAAGATTTTAAAGTTTCAGCAGTTTCATCTTTACTTCTTAAAAAGAATACCCATGTAAATCTTGTAAAATCATCAACTATCACAAGGCAGTATGATTTCCTTCCAATGCTCATTATACTTGTGGGTCCAAAGAGATCCATGTGCAATAAGTGTAATGGAGTAGTGATAGAGTTAACACATTTGGATTTATGAGATGATCTGTGTTGTTTCCCTTTCAGGCATGCAACACAGTTATCTTTGCAGAAAAATTCCTTTTTAGGCAACCATGTACCAAGTTATTTTTAGCCAATTTATTCATTGTTTTAAAATTCACATGACACATGCGTTTATGCCATAGTGTTGACTCATCACTATCAGCTTTGGAAAGAAAGCATGATACTTCACCCATAGGAGAAGCATTGTTCATATCCAGCTTGTACATATCCCCTTTCCTGGGAGATCTAAGAAGCACCAATTCCGGAGGAATTTTCATCCCTGGTTTGAGGATAATGCACTCATGTTCTGTGAAGAGCATCTGATGCTTCTGATCACAGAATTGAGAAACACTTAACAGATTGTGTTCAAGCTGTTTGACAAAGTGAACTTTGTCAATGTTTATTCTGCCATTGGATATACTTCCTCTGCCTGAAATATATCCTCCGGCCTCACCTCCAAATTGGACAGTCCCTCCATCAAAGTTCTGGAATTGTTGAAGGAGAGATCTGTTCCCTGTCATGTGCCTGGAGCATCCACTATCTACAATCCAGACATTGTTGTTCTTGTCAAATGGACATCCCTGCACATAAGATGAGATGGTTAGTTTTGTTTGGAAGCCCAAGCCTTGCTGGTCTTTGGCTCTTCCAAGATAGTGACATAATTGAACCAAAAGATATGCATTGGGGTTCAATAGAGGTCATTGTTGAAGAAGAGGTTTGGGCTGTAGCATCTTCCTTGATCTTCCAATCCATCCCTTGGTTGATCTTTGAAGATGAGCTTGTTGAAGCTTGTGCAGCATGGCCTTCTTCCGAAGCTTCTTTCTTTTCGAAGAAGCCTTCACCACCTTTTCTTTCAAGTAGTCTTCTTCTGAGATGGTTTCAAGGGAGCCTTCTTGTTCTTCCGAACCTTAGAAGGTTTGGCTTCCGAAGCCATTTTCCCTTCGGAAGAAGTAGTTTCTTCCGAAAGCAACTTGGCTTCCGAGACCAACTTTCCCTTTTTCATCATTTGGACCTTTTGAAGTGGTCCAACTGAGAAACCTTCTCTGACTCCTTCTTTCTAACATTATTTGCATAATGTGTGCTTGCTGGATTGTAGTAAGAATCTTTAGCCAGGTGGTTGTGCAGACCACACATTATGCAGGCAATGTTAGTCTTCTGGGAACTTGCAGGTTGCTGTTTCTTGGGTTTCTTCTCTTCATCAGCAACTTTTCCTTTCAACTTCTGATCCTTCAGTAGGATAGGAGTGCTGGTATTACACTCCTTTCCTGAATCAGAAGTACCTACCACTTGAAATCCGGCAGAGATGAAGACACCCTTTTGCTTTGGGTCGATCTTGAGCTTGGACTCTGCAACCTTCTTGGCAGTCCTTCTAGCAGCTTTAGCTCTGCTTCTTCTTGCCTTGGTGGTTAGGATTTGGTCTTCACAGGTGGAGATGAGTGTATCCTCATGTTTCTCCCCTGTGGTGACTACTATTTTTGCCTCATCCTTTAGTTCCAACGGAGAAGAGTCAGCAGTTGGAACCTCTTGCTCTTTAGTACCATATCTAGGTAGTCTAATAGACTCATAAGAGTGTGGTGGAGCTATTTCATTGGTTCCCAACCCTTCTTTGTTTTGATAAAACATTTTGGAATGAGAGGTTGATGCAAGAATAGTTTGGAAGCTTTGCTCAGCAATAGCTTGCTTCCTGGCCTGAGCCTCAGCTGTGACCAACTGGGCTTGAACCTCAGACAGTTTGGATATCAGATCTTTAATTTGAGTCTTATAATTAGTCTTTTCATGTTTTAAAAGAGACACAGTTTTCTCTAACTCCTCAATTTTTTTTGATAGTCAGATTCAGCTCTCTTAAAATCAGATTTTAGCACATTTAAAGACTCAGCCTCAGATCTGATTTCCGAAATGTAATCCTATAAAGTTTAACTTTAGCAATACAGCAGCAGTACAAGATGTTCATATACCTGATCATCATCTGTTCCGGCCATGAGTGCTTGAGCAGGAGTCACATCCTGTACCATGAAGCTCCAGTCAACTTCTTGAGCCACAGCAGCTGTTTCAGTTGACTTCTCTTATGCTTTGAAGCAGTGGGATGTGTGGAGGCCTGTGGGGTTCCCAGGTTGTTTTGGGAGCCTTGCATTCCCTGCAAAGTGACCAAGTTGGTTGCAGTTGTAACACCTTGCTTTGCTCTTATCAAACCCAAACTTGCTGTTGACTGGGTTTTGAGGGAATTGCCTTCCAGTTCTCTTGAAGAACTTCTTCGCTCTGTAAGTTAAAAGAGCCATCTGCTGGACAATGTCCATATACTCCACATCATCTGGACTGAAGCACTCAAGATCATCAAAGCAGTATTGAAAATCACCAGAGTGTCCACTTCCAGAGACAAAGGCACAACTATCTTGAGAAGAGTTGTGTTGAACCTTTTGAGACTTTGGAGTCTCAGGTAGAGTAATGTAAGGTCCGCTGTGTGAGTTGTCAGGGTAACATAGCAACTGATGTTGTTGTTCTATGGTTTCCCTTTCAACCACATGAAGGGCTGAACTCTGTTGGTTATTGGAGTGACCAGAGGAGTTCTGCATGTTCATCTCCATCTGGAATGCACT
>JABSNV010001015.1:0-52500 GCA_024085815.1 Flaveria linearis | reverse complement strand
GGAAGTTCCCACATGGAAAGTTCTCATATTGAAAGTTCTCACATGAAAAGTTCTCACATGGAAAGTTCTCACATGGAAAGTTTTCGTATGAAAGTTTTCGCATGGAAAGTTTTCACGTGAAAGTTTTCGCATGGAATAGTTTTCTCATGAAAAGTTCTCTCATGAAAAGTTTACACAAAATACGGTTATTTTTACCAAGTTCTCGCACGATGCAGTTATTCCGGCGAAAACTTCAACCAAAATCAACTTTTATGATTTTGAATCACTCCTACGGTCTGAAATCTTCGTTTTCCACCAAAAGTTGAAGATACCGAGCGTAATGATGTAACAAAGCCAGTTTCATGTGTGTTCACCCTCGGTTTCACCTTTTTCTCCTTCGAAACTGGTCCAAACTCGATCTAAACCTTTAGATCTTCAACCTCCATATTTAACGTTTAAACGGATGATTGCGGAATGAAAATCCGTGTATCAAGAGTAACACCTTGCCCTGATACCAACTGTAAAGTCCACGTCACGATCGATTCCACATATTGTTGCACTTGATAATCAAATTAAGACGGATGTGTGTTTGTGTATGATGTCAACGAACATTAAACAAACTCAATTGAATATTATTAATCAAATGATTACAATATCAAACGAGTATACATCGTTTAAGCTCGATTCACCCGAGGTGAGCTCCCCTCGGGTGGCCTATCACACACCTCTCTACTCGCTCAATCTCAGAGTATTTTTAGAAATGAACACACATACTGAAATACAAAGAAAAAACATCTATATATACCCTATGCAAATGTTCTCACGCGAGAACTTTAAGTTCTCGCGCAGCAACTCCAAGCTTTCGGGCGATAAGTTCTTCATCAATAAATTTGAAGTTCTCGCATCCTTGTACTTCTAGCATGAATTAAGTTTTTGATTTTCACTTGATATTGTAATCCATAAAGACTTGGTCCTTACATATATAAATTTTAAAAAAAATTCAATAAATGTAAATTTGACATATTAATAAAGTATGGTGATTAACTGTAAATTTGACATAACTAGAAAATAAAATAAAAAAATAAAAGATGTGCAGGTATCAATTTGATAAAAAAAAGAGAGAGAAAGTGTTGTGATTAGTTTTAAAAGAAAATCCTTAAAGCGTTTAAGTATAAAATTTAAAGAAAAAGCAAAGTAAGTTTTTTATTAGTTTGGAGAAAAAAAAATTATTGTGATAACCTTAAATAAAAACCTTAACATACACTTCTCATAATCTTTTCTATTTGTTAAATATAGTGATATGTTGGTTGTATGTAGTCTTTTCTCCGACCTGCCTTAAACACTGATATATTGGGGACTATTATTATAACTATATAATAATTTAGTGATCATATACTTAATGCTTAAATAAAATAATACTTAAATCAAATAGTATTAAGTTATAAAAATATAAATAATAAATGTATGTATTTTAATATTAATTTAAAGTATTATAAAAAATATAATACTTACAAATAATATATTAGTTAACAAATTAATTAGGATAAATTTATAAATAGGGACAAATTAGAACATATTAAATATAAAAATTGTACCTTGTGTTTAAAAAATATATTGTTGTATTAAATTTCGAGTAGATTACAAGTGTGTTTTCCTCAAATAGTCTATATAATAGTAAAAATAATATAGATATTGATTATTATCATCATAAGTATAAGAGTATTTAATAATTATATAGCTAAGTATTCAAATAATATACTACTTATTTATAAATTTTATTATAAAAATAATAATAATAATAACAATTACTAATTATTATTATTATTATTATTATTATTATTATTATTATTATTATTATTATTATTATTATTATTATTACAATAAAAGTATTAGTACTTATATAGTTATGTATTCAAATAAGATAATATTAAATTTAAATGTTAATTTAAAGTATTATAAATAATAAAATATATAATATTATGAATTAAATATCTTATATTATTAAATAATGTATAATAATATGAATTAATTAATATATTAATTAGAAGAAGTTTATTAAAATGAGGGGTAAAATAGAATATATATTTATATCTACTGCATCTGTTCTCTTTCTCTCTCTACTGCATCTGCTCACCGGTACCCTCTTGGTACCGCCTCCACCATCACCAGTCACCGCCAATGGTCACCACAGGCGACCACCACCACCGTCACCACCAACGGTTACCAACACCGGCCACCACCAACGGTCTCCAACAACCCGTGACCATATAGACAACCCGGATAATTCAAACATTCGCAGGTAAACCTAAGTCGGAGCATCACTGTCGACGGAACCGCTAACAGTCAGAGCATCACCGTCAGAACACCACCGTCGGAGCATCATCGTCGCTTCCGTCGGAGCATCACCGTCGGAACATCACTGTAGCCGGAACCACTAACCCCCGACCCCCCGCCTGCCAAACCTTCGCAGGGAACCCACCCCCCGCCTGCCAAACCGGAACGTTGGCCCCGCCTGCAAACGAGAACGCAAGAAACCCCTGTCGGGATCTTCAACCCCCCGCCGGACCCTCGACCACACCACAAACCCTCGACCACACCACTAACCCTCGACCACACCACTAACCCGCCGCAAACCCTCAACCACAAACCTACGCAGGGAACGCCCCGCCCAACAACTTCACCGGAACTTCACCGGAGCACCTGCCGGACCTCCCCCCGGACCTTCCCGCTGGACCTTCCTGCGGAACGCCTCCTGCCGGACCTTCCCACCGGAACGACCCCTACCGCCTCCTGCCGGACACCCTCCTGCTGACCACCTTCTACACCCCCCAGCAACCAGCCACCACCAAAACTACACAACTAGCACTAGCAACTAGCAAACTAGCAACCTCCACCCCCACACCCCCATACCTCCTACCAACGCAGCCAACCCAACTGCCGTTACACACACACCACACCTCCACGGACGGCCAAATATCATCAACGCCCTAACGTTGCGCCTCCCCTCATAGACGCCGCACAAAGGCCACCTTACTTGATGGTACATTTGGTGAGATCGTTCCATTCTCGTGTTTTTCTTATCAGCTTTTTTAGCATTCTTTAATTATATTGCTATGTTTAAATTGTTTGGCTTGGTTAGGAGTACCAATATTTAGGGAGAGTCATCTCCCTTTTGGGTGCTTTTGTTTGCTCTATTTGGCTAGTACCTGTGTTTGTTCTATTTAAAGTGTTGTTTGGCTTTGTTATATATCTACGTTTATAGTGTTGTGTTGACCGCGTGCTTTGATTGGCTTCTCCTAGTGTTGCATCACCTTTTTGGTTTTTTTGTTTGACCTCGTGTTTTGTTGACCCGTCTTTAGTGGTTGTTTTCGGCGTGTTAGTGCGGTATTATAGATAGAGGGAGGCATTTGGCTGCACCGAGATCATGTTCGGTGAAGGGAGGTGCTACTAAGAGAAAAAAGGGTATAGTTTACGAGTGGCATCATGGAATGTAGGAACACTAACTAGTAAGTTATTAGAGTTAATAGATGTGTTGAAAAGACATAGGGTCCAGATAGTGTGCCTTCAGGAGACTAGATGGCGGGGTGGAAGAGCAAAAGAGTGCAACGGTTATAAACTATGGTACTCAGGGTCAAATGGTACAAAAATGGAGTAGGTTTTCTAGTTGCTAAGGAACTTCAGGATAATCTGGTGGAGGTGCGAAGATACTGTCACACCCTCAAAATCCGCTAACGAGGTTTCACCGTCAGGCGTGTGACACAACCAGGATCTCAGATAAGCATCAGTTACACCAAACGACTCGATAATTACAAATCATATAAGTTGCTTAATTTTTAATGAAATAAACCAAATATATTTAAGTAGTGCGGAAGCGAAAACATGAAAACATTTAACAATAGTTTTGGAACACGCAAACACGCGTCCAATCCAATTGAGGTAAAGTAAATGCATTTTAAACTTGGAAACAGTTATGAACGCGGAATGACATGCAGTGGATGTTGTGCTCCTAGACGTGCCACATCAATGTCCTGAGAGAAAACATGCAAAATCTCAGTACAAGACTGGTGAGTTCACAGGTTTATCAGAAAACAGTAATTATCAGTAATGAAATCCCCGGATTGTGTAATCCGATAAATATGTAATTCCCGGATTATGTAATCCGTCAAGTATGAAATTCCCGGATTATGTAATCCGTCAAGTATGTAATTCCCGGATTATGAAATCCGTCAAGTATGAAAATCCCGAATTATGTAATCCGTCAAGTATGTAATTCCCGGATTATGTAATCCGTCAAGTATGAAAATCCCGGATTATGTAATCCGTCAAGTATGTAATTCCCGGATTATATAGTCCGTCAAGTATGAAAATCCCGGATTATGTAATCCGTCAAGTATGTAATTCCCGGATTATGTAATCCGTCAAGTATGAAAATCCCGGATTATGAAATCCGTCAAGTATGTAATTCCCGGATTATATAATCCGTCAAGTATGAAAATCCCGGATTATGTAATCCGTCAAGTATGTAATTCCCGGATTATATAATCCGTCAAGTATGAAAATCCCGGATTATGTAATCCGTCAAGTATGTAATTCCCGGATTATGTAATCCGTCAAGTATAATGAAATTCCCGGATTTGTAATTAAAGCATATAATGGGTAGCTAGTCCATAATGATCACTATGTGTATGAAGTCGCGACCGAGCTGACATGTAATCAAATATAAAGTAGGCCCGATTGTGGATCACACACCACAACCTTTAACAGGCTAACTGTTCACCGTTTGCGAACGTTGTGCTAGTGCGACTAGCCCGGGTGGGGTATGTCACTCCCAGTAGATCTACTAACAATCACCTCGCTATTTGCATATTAACGGTCCGAAGGGCAAAGTATAACACCATAGTATCAAATATATGCAGTATTACAAAAATCCAATGTAATGTAACGTTTATGAAAACAGCATGTTTCTCTCCCCCAAAAAGAGTATAAAGTAAAAGTGGGACTGTAAACTCACCTTGAATTGATGTAATGAAATGAACAAGAGCTTCAAAGAATAAGGGTAATGCACGATCAAACACGAGCAATACCTATTATTAATTGTAATTACGTCTTTAAGATATGCGCAACGTGAATAGCTATATTTGGTTGGATTCGAGTCGGTTTGGGTTTGACGCACACGATTAAATATACCAACAACATAATTATTATAATAACTTATAATAATTCATTTTTTAATAAGATATGATAAAATCTAATTTGTATTTATCTTGTCAGATAAGTAATTAATTATTATTAGAAAATAATTAAATACGTTTAGGTAGTCTTTATATTTATTTATTTAATCTGTAAATAAATAAATATATATTAATTAATTATATGTGAAGAGAATAATGTTTTACATAAGAATGTTAAGATGTTTTATTAAATAAATTTCCAGAAATTCATTTTATAACTTTAAAATAAAGGAAATTTATAAAAGTTATTTTTGTAATTTTTAGACATTTTTATATATTTTTTATATAAAAATTATTAAGGTATTTAAGGAAATAATTTTTCAGAAATTCATTAAATAGTTTTTAAAAGGAAGGAAGTTTATAAAAATTATTTTTATAATTTTTAGTAATTTTTATATATTTTTAAAAGCTGCAAAAAGGCTTTAAAAAATAAGTGGGGTTGCACGGGTCGAACCCGTGACCTCAAGGATGCCATTGTGAGTCGGGAACCGGTGAACCAAAGGCCTCAGCCGCATTAGTTCTCGGTTCCATTTAATCTTAACACAACCCGCAATCAATTCCAATCCTCAAGAACCCTAATTCGATTTGTACCAAATTGAAGATCAAATCGATATCGATAACCAAATTAGTGTTGGGGCTTTTAATCCCCATGTGAAAACGAGTCAGTTGATGTGTTTAATTACCTGTTTTGAATCGAATTGATGATAAAGACAGTTGAGAACAAGTCGCGGTTTGGGTAAATGATTCGGGGTGCAAACGATGATGCCAGTCAAATTCCTTGTACAGAAAGCTTATAATGTGTTCGATGAACAAAAGCCCTTATCAATTTCAGGTTAGAATGTTCGGAGCAGGGCCTTCGAATAGGTTGCAGGTCGTGGCAAAGGAGGTGCACAAATCCTGGGTTTGTGTCTGTTTTAGGAGAAATGGAACTCGAAGGATGTTTTTAAATGCTCTAAAGTTCGATAATGCGTGATTAATTTAGTTATTATTGCGGTTCTAGTGCAACTTTGGTGAGTGGGTCGGCTGAACTTTCGGTCGAGTGGGGATTGCACTACTCAACTTTGTTTGGTCAAATTTGTTCGTGGGTTAGGTTCGACACATCCTCTAGAAGCTGTCGAGAATACTTAATTCAAGTAAAATCATGTGGTTTGGTCGTTTGGGTCTTCGCCGGAGGTCCGCCGGCGGTCGGAGGGGGTGATCGGCGGCGGTTTGGGGATTTAAACGAAATTTACACAATTGGTCCTTGGGTTTACAACAGTTATTATTTCATGTTAGAAGTTTTCAAAACAAATTTCTAAAATTACAAACCACCCCCTGGACTTATAAATCCAAGTTTAATAAATTTTATAAATTATTATTATTAATATTATTATTATTATTATTATTATTATTATTATTATTATTGTTATCATTATTTTTATTATTATTAATATTATTATTAAATAATAATAGAAATATAAAAACAAATTTGTAAAATCACATATATATAAAAAAAATTTCCGGGTTGTCACATCATCCCCTGTTAAAGGATTTTTCGTCCCGAAAATTAAGATGTTCTGGCAACAGCTTTGAACAGGTTAGGATGCTTGCGCATCATTTCGTCCTCTCGTTCCCAAGTGAACTCAGGACCACGCCGGGAGTTCCACCGAACTCTGACAAATCGGAATTTTGCTATGCTTTAGTTGTTAAATTTCCAGAATATAATTTCATGGTAAGGTGAAGTCTAGAAATCATTAAAAGACCATCAATGATAAGAAAAGTTATCCGTTGGAATTTAAGAATCCCAACGTCACCATTAACCTCCACTGGGACATCACCTCTACTTGGCCTAAATTTTGTGGCTTCCAACCTCAGAACTCCTGACTCAACTTTGGAAAAGTTGAGGATGTTACTAATAAGCTGAAGGACTAGATCATCAGAAGACAATATGACACTCAAAAGTTGTTTCTGATCTTTATCAAGTTTTGTTATTGATAGAATTTCTGCTATACTAACGACCCCTGATAATGGAGATCTTATCTCATGTGACATGGTGCTAGCATTTGTTTTGCTCCCATCATTTCCTCTGTAATATGAACATTTTTATTAAGTTCTGTCTCCTTGGCCTTCTGTACAGCTATTTCTTCCCTTAGTTTTGCCATCTTTTCTCTCTTTTTCACCTGATCAGTGATTTTCATGCCCATGTAATTAACACCAATTTCCTCCCCATCTTTGCTGAACACGGTTTCAACATATATTAAGAATGTTTTGGCTCCAAATAACTCAGTCTCAAAAGTAATTCCTCTCTTTGCTGGTAACTCTCTCCAGAACTTCTCTTTTAAAGTCTTGTTCGATTCCAAGATAGAATTTTTAATGATTTTCAAGCTTAAGGATTCAAAAGCGATTCAAGAAGTGACTCGAACAATAGGAAACATGCTTTGCAAGGTAGCAATATTTAAGTACGTTTACATACGCAGTTTCAACAAACCATAAGCACAGCTGAGAACATTTATATGACTAGAAAGTCATGAACATAAGTTGACAATATCATCAGCAGAGGGAGTGTTTAGGAAGACTACCATCACACAATCACGTTTTGATGATAGCTTAAAATGAAATTCGACAGATAAGGACTAAATGATTTCATATAGCTAGGTCAAAACATGAGGTTAAAGGGAGAGTAATCGATTTAAGAATCTAAGTGCTCCAAGCTTAGAATAAAAATCAACCTAAAACGATTGGGTCTCCTTTCAGGTTCAGAGTTCATGCTTTGGTTTGATAGGTCGAATCACCTTCTCCTGACGGACTATCTTGGTTTCCTTCTTCGATAAACAATTCATACGGTATTAAGTCTATGTCAAGGTTATGATCTTCGTGTACTTTTGTGTAACCTCTAATTATTACCATTGGTCATTTAACAGAGTAAATAATTTCTAAACAACTAGGGTTAATGCTAAGTTAAAGAATAATTCCAGAAGAATCCAAGCTTATTATCAACCCTGGTATCAAATAGATGTGTAACTATTGATGATAAGGTACGTACATGTAACAACATTTAGTCTTGTCGAATGTGGTTTGCTTCAGTCGTAAATGTATGACCGCGTGATGTATTACTTTGACTTATATGACCTTTATTTCCATAATTTAAGTGTTCTTACTTTCTAGCTATAGCCATTTCCTAATTCTGATTGTTTCTAACTTGTCCTGGGGTCCTAATCGACCTAGGACACACTTATGGTAATGGTCGAAACTCCAACCTTCTTTCTACTACTCACTAGATTTTCCCAGTGTCCTTCCTAATTCTATTTGGTCTAATGTCATAAGGTATGACATCAGCTTTGTCAATTCAGGGAGTTCGTTAGTATAAAGAGCACGACCTAACCCTACTATTGCACGATTTTAGAATTACCATTCTAACCTTTGCATTTTATTCCTTAGGTAATAGTACTCAATCACCAAGGCTTTGAACTCATCTTAAGTCATTTGCATCAATTGAACTTATCCTGTTTGAACTTATCTTAACTTAGCTTGAACCTGGGTGTTTCACCAGGTTAGTGCCTTGCCCCGTGGTGAACACGTGGCATACCTGATTCATCAATTCCATGAAGACAGTTGGTGCGTTGGTCAACCCGAACGGCATGACCAAGAACTCATAGTGTTCATATCGAGTTCTAAACAATATTTTCGGTATGTCATCTTTACGAACTCTCAATTGATGATAGCCCGATCGAAGATCGATCTTTGAGGAGTACATTGATCTCTGCAACTGATTGAAGAGATCGTTGATCCTGGGAAGGGGTATCGGTTCTTAACAGTCAAATTGTTTAATTCCCGATAATCTTGTCAAGTACAGAGTGTTATCCATGATTTGAGTATCAAAGATATGGTTATAACGAAGAGTTAATTAACTGGAGTTGTACAAAGGAAACGATTGAGAAGGAATTTACTTGATCAAGGAGCGATCGAAGGAATCTATGTACAATAATCTAAAATCCGATGAAGTAATATTATTAGAGTATGTCGCGTCTCTTGTCTACTGATGTCGTATTAGCCGGCGTTTTTGTCTTTCTAGACTAAATCCAACATGTTGTGAATAAGGGTGCGTATAGCAAATGCGACATCGACAGACGTAAAAGTTGGGTTAACAACATAAGTCCTTAAGAGAGTTCTTATAAAGCCCTTATTAATCCAAAATATAAGTCAATCAAATAATGATAGGGTGTGATTATCGAGGGTCTTCTCAAAGTACTAATATACCCACAACGTTTTAAATAAGTATACCATAGGTAGTTTGTAGGTCAGGCTATGTACTCATAACCAATAATGCACTTAAAGTATTCATCAGTTCCTTAGTTACTGAAATGCTAAGTGTAGGAATGTCTCTTAGAAGATAAATTAATGTCATGATTGGAAATATCATTAAGGCTCTAAGTAGGACAGGACTTAAGTAATAGCAAGTGTGTAGTAATGTTTTGTTACCCTTAACAAGGAGTTACTAGAATTATGATCCTAGCACCCCTAGGGTATAGAATAGAAAACTTGTAATGTTCATGATCGTTACTTCTCTCGCGTCCACGTCCTCTTCCAGACATTCTTTGGATTACCAAATATCAGAAGCTATCAGTCGTATAAAAATAGACCTTTTGTCTTGAAATGAAAAGGAAGAGAAATTCAAGGATTTAAAGAAATAGACAAGCTAGAGAATCAGTCCGAATCCGTGGGATTAACACAAATGTCATGATTTGAATTTCGTCCAAATTCAAGGTAAGGGTGAGCATCCCTACAAGTAGAACTGATAGATAGTTAATGGCTATGTTCTATGAAGACTGAGACTTTCTTGCTCAAGGTGTAGGAATGATGACTTATACTGACTACAATGTTACCACCCGACCAGATTCACCGGACTTAGCATGCACGACAAATTACAATTACGTGTGCACCCGTAATGGTAATTTGATTTGCATGATCACCCTGGTTCCTCCTATCAGGCTAACATATCTTGTCAAGTACAGTGGTCATCAATGATAGAAGTACCAAGTATGTATGTATGTATTATAGGGGTGATTAATCAAAGTATACGAAAGGATCAGTATAGTTGGGAATCATTGACACGCCAAGGTAATTTGTCCCATTTGCCTTAGAGACCTGTGTATTGAACATAGTTTATCACTCATCCCAGAAATCCCCAGGTAAGCATACCAGGTCTCGCAATGAGATATATGCGATATGCTTGTCTTAGCCCGAGGGCCTTTTGCCAGGAAATCCAGAATACAGGTGTCTATGTGTCACACAAATCACAAATAACATTTAGGCGATGTCAAATGCACACAAACTCTCCCGTGACTCACAGCAACTTGGAGCCACCATCCCGGTAGCCATATGCTCATAGGGATATGTTAAAGCAAAAATTTCCAGGCAACCAATTTAGTAGGCATAGCCTAGTAATCTATGTGTGTGTAACTAATGCAAATCCAGCTATAGTCTAAAATGCAATGCAGATGAGATGCAAAATTCATTTTAGTTCGCTATAACTAATGCTCTGATACCAATCTGTCACACCCTTAAAATCCGCTAACGGGGTTTTACCGTCAGGCGTGTGACACAACCAGGACCTCAGATAAGCATCAGTTACACCAAACGACTCGATAATTACAAATCATATAAGTTGCTTAATTTTTAATGAAATAAACCAAATATATTTAAGTAGTGTGGAAGCGAAAACATGAAAACATTTAACAATAGTTTTGGAACACGCAAACACGCGTCCAATCCAATTGAGGTAAAGTAAATGCATTTTAAACTTGGAAACAGTTTGAGATGAATGCGAAATGACATGCAGTGGATGCTGTGCTCCTAGACGTGCCACATCAATGTCCTGAGAGAAAACATGCAAAATCTCAGTACAAGACTGGTGAGTTCACAGGTTTATAAGAAAACAGTAATTATCAGTAATGAAATCCCCGGATTGTGTAATCCGATAAATATGTAATTCCCGGATTATGTAATCCGTCAAGTATGAAATTCCCGGATTATGTAATCCGTCAAGTATGTAATTCCCGGATTATGAAATCCGTCAAGTATGAAAATCCCGAATTATGTAATCCGTCAAGTATGTAATTCCCGGATTATGTAATCCGTCAAGTATGAAAATCCCGGATTATGTAATCCGTCAAGTATGTAATTCCCGGATTATATAGTCCGTCAAGTATGAAAATCCCGGATTATGTAATCCGTCAAGTATGTAATTCCCGGATTATGTAATCCGTCAAGTATGAAAATCCCGGATTATGAAATCTGTCAAGTATGTAATTCCCGGATTATATAATCCGTCAAGTATGAAAATCCCGGATTATGTAATCCGTCAAGTATGTAATTCCGGATTATATAATCCGTCAAGTATGAAAATCCCGGATTATGTAATCCGTCAAGTATGTAATTCCCGGATTATGTAATCCGTCAAGTATAATGAAATTCCCGGATTTGTAATTAAAGCATATAATGGGTAGCTAGTCCATAATGATCACTATGTGTATGAAGTCGCGACCGAGCTGACATGTAATCAAATAATAAAGTAGGCCCGATTGTGGATCACACACCAGAACCTTTAACAGGCTAACTGTTCACCCGTTTGCGAACGTTGTGCTAGTGCGACTAGCCCGGGTGGGGTATGTCACTCCCAGTAGATCTACTAACAATCACCTCGCTATTTGCATATTAACGGTCCGAAGGGCAAAGTATAACACCATAGTATCAAATATATGCAGTATTACAAAAATCCAATGTAATGTAACGTTTATGAAAACAACATGTTTCTCTCCCCCAAAAGAGTATAAAGTAAAGTGGGGCTGTAAACTCACCTTGAATTGATGTAATGAAATGAACAAGAGCTTCAAAGAATAAGGGTAATGCACGATCAAACACGAGCAATACCTATTATTAATTGTAATTACGTCTTTAAGATATGCGCAACGTGAATAGCTATATTTGGTGGATTCGAGTCGGTTTGGGTTTGACGTACACGATTAAATATACCAACAACATAATTATTATAATAACTTATAATAATTCATTTTTAATAAGATATGATAAAATCTAATTTGTATTTATCTTGTCAGATAAGTAATTAATTATTATTAGAAAATAATTAAATACGTTTAGGTAGTCTTATATTTATTTATTTAATCTGTAAATAAATAAATATATATTAATTAATTATATGTGAAGAGAATAATGTTTTACATAAGAATGTTAAGATGTTTATTAAATAAATTTCCAGAAATTCATTTTATAACTTTTAAAATAAAGGAAATTTATAAAAGTTATTTTTGTAATTTTTAGACATTTTTATATTTTTTATATAAAATTATTAAGGTATTTAAGGAAATAATTTTCAGAAATTCATTAAATAGTTTTTAAAAGGAAGGAAGTTTATAAAAATTATTTTTATAATTTTTAGTAATTTTATATATTTTTAAAAGCTGCAAAAAGGCTTTAAAAAATAAGTGGGGTTGCACGGGTCGAACCCGTGACCTCAAGGATGCCATTGTGAGTCGGGAACCGGTGAACCAAAGGCCTCAGCCGCATTAGTTCTCGGTTCCATTTAATCTTAAACACAACCCGCAATCAAATTCCAATCCTCAAGAACCCTAATTCGATTTGTACCAAATTGAAGATCAAATCGATATCGATAACCAAATTAGTGTTGGGGCTTTTAATCCCCATGTGAAAACGAGTCAGTTGATGCGTTTAATTACCTGTTTTGAATCGAATTGATGATAAAGACAGTTGAGAACAAGTCGCGGTTTGGGGTAAATGATTCGGGTGCAAACGATGATGCCAGTCAAATTCCTTATACAGAAAGCTTATAATGTGTTCGATGAACAAAAGCCCCTTATCAATTTCAGGTTAGAATGTTCGGAGCAGGGCCTTCGAATAGGTTGCAGGTCGCGGCAAAGGAGGTACGCAAATCCTGGGTTTGTGTGTGTTTTAGGAGAAATGGAACTCGAAGGAAGTTTTTAAATGCTCTAAAGTTCGATAATGCGTGATTAATTTAGTTGTTATTGCGGTTCTAGTGCAACTTTGGTGAGTGGGTCGGCCGAACTTTCGGTCGAGTGGGGATTACACTACTCAACTTTGTTTGGTCAAATTTGTTCGTGGGTTAGGTTCGACACATCCTCTAGAAGCTGTCGAGAATACTTAATTCAAGTAAAATCATGTGGTTTGGTCGTTGGGGTCTTCGCCGGAGGTCCGCCGGCGGTCGGAGTGGGTGATCGGGCGGCAGGTTGGGGATTTAAACGAAATTTACACAATTGGTCCCTGGGTTTACAACAGTTATTATTTCATGTTAGAAGTTTTTAAAACAAATTTCTAAAATTACAAACCACCCCCTGGACTTATAAATCCAAGTTTAATAATTTTTATAAATTATTATTATTAATATTATTATTATTATTATTTTATTATTATTATTATTATTATTATTATTATTATTATTATTATTATTTATTATTATTATTGTTATCATTATTTTTATTATTATTAATTATTATTATTAAATAATAATAGAAATATAAAAACAAATTTGTAAAATCACATATATATAAAAAAATTTCCGGGTTGTCACAGATACGATGATAGACTGATGATGTTAAGAATAGTAATAGGGATGAGTAGTGGCAGTAGTTAGTGCGTATGCCACGAGTTGGATTAGGGGAACGGAAAGAAATAAGTTCTGGGAGACTTTAGACCATGTTATGGGAGACATACCTAGACAAGGAAAATATGCATAGGAGGAGATTTTATGGGCATATCGGTAAGGGTAATGATCAATTCACGTCAGTTCATGGAGGGTTTGGGTATGGTCTGAGGAATGACGGAGGGAGGAAGCTCCTTGACTTTGCTTTAGCACATGACCTGGGCATCATAAATTTGTTTTTTAAGAAAAAAGATTCGCAATCGATCACTTTTAGCAGCAGCGGGAGACACACTCAGATCGACTATATGCTGATGAGGGGAGAAGATCGTAACTCGTGGAAAGACTGTAAGGCAATCCCGGGAGAGACAGTAGTGACCCAACATCATATGTTGGTGATGGATCTACGCGTGAAGAGAGCAATTGTCCAACCAACTAAGAAAATCAGACCTACGATCAGATGGGGCCAGCTCAAAGATGAAAAGATTACCACCTTCAGAGATAAAGTCATACCTATGATCCAACTGGGCAAAAAGGAAGACTCAAACCAAATGTGGGAGGATATCGCAACTACAGTTATGCAAGCAGCTAAAGAAACTCTTGGACTTGCAACAAATAGGACAGTAGGTCATAAGGAAGCCTGGTGGTGGAATGAAAACGTACAGGAGAAGATAAGAACTAACAACAAAGTTTCAGAGAACTTTTACACTGTATATAAAGGCTAAGATAAGAACTAAACAACAAAGTTTCAGGTCATAAGGAAGCCTGGTGGTGAAATGTTTAAGATTGCCAGGGCAAGAGAAAGTAGAAAACAAGACCTGAGAATGGTGAAGTTTATAAAGGCTGAAGATGGAAAAGTCTTGCTGAAGGAGAACGACATAAAGGTGAGATGGAAAACTTACTTCGATAACCTTTTAACATAAGGAATCCTAACCAACAAACTGCGATTAATGAAACACATCAATCAAACCATCAAAACAAGTGTTATTGTAGAAGCATCACAGTCGATGAAGTTACGAGAGCATTGAAGAAAATGGGAAGGGCTAAGGCGGTGGGACCAGACAACATACCGATTGAAGTGTGGAAGTGCCTGGAAGACGAGGCCCTGCAATGGCTAACAGACTTATTTAACACCATCTTCAAAACCGGGAGGATGCCAGAGCAATGGAGAATCAGTCTCATAGTCCCCATGTATACATACCTACATATGCATGTATACATACCTACATGTGCATGTATACATACCTACATATGCATGTATACATACCTACATATGCATGTATACATACCCACATATGCATGTATACATACCCACATATGCAGTGGCGGATCTAGGAATTTAGTTCAGGGGTAACGTAATACAAGTTAAAAAAAAATTTATCGTACGGTACATTACTATAAATGAAAAAACATGATAATAAAGATAGTTAAAAAATACCTGTTTGATCTCAGAACTCTCCTCTTCGGTTTTTCATAGCTTGAAAACGAAGCATTACATCCTCATTTGTTACTTCGTCAAACGTTTCCCTTTCAACCGCACATACTAGAGCATTGTTCAAATATTCCTCCCCCATTCGATTCCGTAAATCCGTCTTGATAAGCTTCAATTTAGAAAAACATCTTTCAACGGTCGTGGTTGCAACCGGCAAAATCAATGCTAGCTTCAATATCCGATAAAACAAAGGAAAAGATAGATTTTTTCCGGTTTCCACCATTAGCCGAGCAAGATGGCACATTCCGTTCAAGTTTATAAATCTATCATCTTCTTTTACAGAGTGATAAAACACCTTAAGCTCACCCAAAATACATCCTCTTTCATTCATATTAAAATCAACGGATACATCTCCGAAAAAGCCACTATCTTAGATATATCAAACTTTGAAAATCCATTACAAGGATTTAAACCCGACATATTTTCGACCAATGTAGTTGATACCTCATTAAATCGATTCCCCAATTCTTGAATTTGCATATCCAAAACCGTATTAAAAATCTCAACCTCAAAATGATGTCGATTAGTAATGACATTCTTTCGGTTTCTTGGGTTACCATAACTTTCCATCATATCCAACACCTTAATATGATTTTTTTCACAAAAACAAGTTACTTTTTCCAACATAGAATTAAATCCCTTTTGCCTTAAATCATTCAATGCTTGTTTTGTTCCATTTATTAACTTACTCGCTTCCAATAAGTCTTGACTTTTTTTTTTGAAGATGTTTAGATAAAACATTTGTGTGTCCCAAAATATGTTCCATCAAGTGTGCATAAAAAACAAACTCAAGTTTCTTAAAATAGGATAAAATACCTTTTGCACTAGTTCGTTGTTGAGTGCTATCTCCTTCTTTTTAACATAACGAAGCACGTCAACAACTTCCGGAAATAATTTAAGCACACTTATGATTGTTGCATGATGAGAACCCCATCTTGTATCTCCGCTTCTTACTATTGAAGTCTCTTGATTTAATCCTTTCCGGACTTAATTTCACCTGAAAGAATTCCTTCCTCAACACTCTTTCTTTTTGCCTCCCGTATCATATCTTTCGTTTGCAAGAAGCAGAAACCGTAGTAACAACCATGTTAAGATAATCATAAAACTCTTTAACACCATCATGCTTTTTTGCAACCGCCACAATCACTAGTTGTAGTTGATGAGCAAAGCAATGTATATAATGTGCCGATGGATTATCTTTCAAAATCATAGCTTTTAAGCCATTAAACTCTCCTCGCATATTGCTTGCACCATCATAACCTTGACCCCTAACCTGTGTTTAAAAATAAACAATTGCACATTAATAATTAATTTATATTAAAGTTTAATAGTAGAAAAAATAAAATTTGAGAGTACCTCATCAATACTCAGCTGGTTATTTGCTAATAAAGAAAGAATGGCTTCTTTAAGAGTAGCAGATGATGTATCCTTCACATGAGCAATTCCAATAAAACTTTCTTTAACGACCCGAGTTTATCTACATATCTCAAAACTACCGCCATTTGTTCTTTTAAAGAAACGTCACTAGACTCATCTACTAACAATCCAAACACATTATCCTTGATTTCTTCACAAATCTTTTTTGTAACCTCTTTCGCAAAACAATCAATAATCTCCTTTTGTATTGATGGAGCCGTTAATTTATTATTCTTCTTTGCATTCCCTAATGTGTACTTACCAATCTCTGGATTATTCTCACTAACCAACTTTAATACCGAAAGAAAACAACCCTTCGAATGAGATTTCTCCGATCATCATGACCTCGAAATGGTAAAGTATTTTCTAGGCAAAATCTAGCACTAATAACAGATCCTAATAATCTGTACGGTTTGCAACTTTTTCTTGATCACTTATCGTATTAACTTAACATCAATAGATTGTTTTTGTTTCAAAAGATCATCACATTTTTGCATCGCCTTGTTATGATAGCTGTTAACTAATCCAACATGGTCTTTTAAGGCACCCGGTTTACTCCAATTACAAAACCCTTCACTTGAACTTGAAAAAGTATCTCTTCCACCTTGATTGCCAACATTTTCTTTAAACAAATAACAATATAAGCAATACGCTTTGTCCACTTTAGTACTATACTCTAACCACGGATATGTATCAAACCATTTTACATTAAAACGTCTTTGCCCACTAGAATACTCTTTGAATGGAAATTATGATTTCGTGGTTGAAAAGCCTTTTTAACAAGATAATGTCTTCTTATGTCATCCATTTGATTAGGATGATAACTAGCAATAGGAGGCCTATCAAAGGGGTCCGAAGGAAGATCATTTAAGTCAAATCCATTTGGGATCGAAGGAATTGAACCCGAAGGAATTGAACCCGAAGGAATTGAACCCGAAGGAATTGAACCCGAAGGTATTGAAACCGAGGGAATTGAACTCAAAGGAGTTGTAGATCTAATATTATCATCATTTCTAGACCCAATATCTTCCTCTGGTAACTTTCTTTTAAAAAAATTACCTATTGGAACTTGTTTCTTCATTTTCCAAATCCCTAGTTCAATTTCAAATAACAAACTAAGATTAAACAATTCATATAACAAATTAACACAATTCATATAACAAATTAACACAATTCAAATCCCCATTTCAAGTTCATAAACCTAATTTCAAATCCCCCATTTCAAATCCCCAATTTCAAATCCCTAATTTCAAGATCATAAACCTAAATTACCACAATAACTCCACAATCATAAATTACTAACTCAAACCAATTTCAAACCAATTTCAAGTGAATCAGCAGTAGGAACGAGCAATTTCAAGTTACCACAATAATTTCAAACCAATTTCAAACCAATTTCAAACCAATTTCAAGTTACCACAATAATTTCAAACCAATTTCAAACCAATTTCAAGTTACCACAATAAGTTACCTGTTCGGAATCGGAACCGAGGGAGAGGCCGAGAGGGAGCACTGGAGCAGCAGCGAACGAGAGGAAGAGGCCGAGAGGGAGCAGCAGAACGAGAGGGGAGAAGCAGGAGGAGAGAGCAGCGAACGAGAGCAGCGAACGAGCAGCGAACGAGAGGGAGAGGCCGAGAGCAGTGAGAGCAGTGAACGAGAGCGAGCAGTGAGGTCGTGAGGACTAGGAGCATCAGGGTTGGGTTAATGGGTTAAATGGGTTGGGTTTTGGGTTTTAAGTGTTTTTGGTTTTTAATTGGGTTGGGTTTGGGTTTTAAGTGTTTTTGGTTTTTTAATTGGGTTGGTTTTTTAATTGGGTTGGTTTTTTAATTTGGTGGTTTTAATTGGGTTGGGTTTTTTAAATGGGTTAAATTTATAAATTGAATTAGGTTTTCTAATATTTTTATAAAAGGTAATATTTTTATTAAAATTTACGTTAATTTTATAAAATTTAAAATTTCCTATAAAGTTTTTAGTATAAATTTTTTTAGGGGTAACGTAAAATTTTCTCAGGGGTAACGTAAAACAAACCATAAAAAAAATTCTGTATAATTTTTTTTTTTTACACTACGCGTTAAAAATTGAGGGGTAGCGGAGGCTACCCCTACCCATCACATAGGTCCCCCCCTGCACATATGTATGTATATGTATTATATATATATATATCTATTTACCGTCCAAAAAAAAACTAATTTACATGTTTTGGGATTAGCGATGTATCCGGACACTTTAGTTTTTATATGGAATAAAAAAAGGTTGTGTGTGTTGCTTTAACAATAAAATGTTTTTGCTGACATAAAGGGAGAAAAATATTAATATGCGAGCTAACGTCAGTCACATGTTAATTGACACTAGATGGCATTAGCACTAATATTAATTAGCAACATAAATTAATTTAGTTTACATGTAATCTAAGGAATATGATTTTTGAGATGCATTACATGTGAATATCAAAATTGGACTCCATTTATATTGTAATTTCAAGGTGTAAACCTAAATCCTACGTTCACAATGTAAATTTAGATTTTTTAAAACGATAACCACACTCTTCCTAATTCGACACCATCTAAAATTCAACTAAATACCCACCATGAGGTTTATGTCTTGGGAATTCACCACTGTCGTTAGGTCAGAGACCTCTTTACCGGTGTAAATTTAATATAAATTAATACTAGTTCACTTGTGATTTTAATACTAGTTCACTTGTGATTTTAATACTAGTTCACCTGTGTGTAAAATGATACTTCACATGTGCACTTACATAGAGCTCTAGTCACATTTATATATCCAAAACCCAAGTGAATTCACGTCGTGAGAATTTGCCCTGCATCAGTTTTAAACACCAATCAAAAGGTTCCAACAGAAATATTTGTCTGCTCGACTATAAAAAATCTCTGTTTTCAGTTTATTTTAAAGTTCTAGTTATCCGTTATGTTTATAACTTTCGGTTTTTAAAGCTTGAAGAGCATGAACGAGCTACGGAACAACGAATCTTGTAGTGTCAAAAACCTACCTAGCTAAAACTTAAAATTAAAACCGTTAAAGAATGAGATGCAATGCAACTCTTCAAAGTTAATTTCAATAATTCCCCAAGTATTAAAATTTAAGCACCAAGTTGCGCGTTCTTCGTTGTCATTGTAAAATTTCATCTCACATAAAGTTTTTTTTCTCACGTAACTAAAAACATACAAAAGTTTAGAAGAATCGACCCGTAAATTTGATGGCTTAGACATATCAGGATGATCAGCTTTCAAACCAACGGCAACAACACTCACGACTAAACATACTAAATCATATGCTGAACTTTGTATAAATGTGATGATCAACTTACATGGACAAAATCACCTAATTGTGTACTCTACTAAGACAAGGAGCACGGAAATACATTATGGTAACCTCATATTACTAGAATCGTGTCGTCTCAAAGGGATGCCTTCAAGATACATACCATCTTCCTCGTCCATATGTTTTGGAAGTCGCACCAAACCTGTGTCAAAATTGAGCGAGCATGTAATTTCAAAGAATAAAACTCGGTAAACCATTTCATTTTTTAGAAATTATACTATTACTTAGCTACAGTAAACTTTCGAGTTTTACTATTTAACCACAGAACTTTAGCTTATTTTACATAGTGTCCCCCCATATTTGCCACAAAGCTTTTCCATATCTCAGAAATCAAAGTATCTCCTTGAAAACCCACTTCAAAGGCAGCGATGCCTCTGCCATCGTTGCCATCCACGATTCCGACAGCCTCACCCCAACTGCCTCTTCGCTCGTGTTATTGAAATAATACAGCTCTTCTGATCATATTTGACTCATAAGTTCTATTTTTTTAGTATCAAATGTTTAGACAAAATGTGTTCTAGGTCAACCAATCTAACCTCCGTTCGGATCTGTTACCCAACTCCCTCATTTTGCTACCTTGACTAACAAGTCATATCAAGTAAGATTAATATAGATCAATTGAGATTTATGAGTATATGAAGAAAGCATACCATCAACCATGTCTTAGTTTTATGAAGTAGAAAGGTCCCTGAGAGTATCGTCACAAACCCACAAAGTTCTGTTATAATTTGTGTAGCATCTTGTCCATCCCAATCCTGCTTAGAGAAAAGAATACAAAAGATGCATTCGTGATAATAATTCTATATGTGTATGTAGGGGAGGTTTCACGAGAAAACAACAGCTACACGAAAACCAAAGAAAACCATAAAAACATATGACATAATTTATAATACTTGGTTCTTTTAAATGTTAAAGTTACATACACATAATACTATGTCGAATAAGAAATTGTTACATATAAATAACCTATGTGTCACGCTATGTAAAAATATATTATGATTTCATTTTGATCTCTACCTAGCTATCTGTATATAAACATATTTATGGGCCCTATAGGGGGCCAGTGACAAAGAAATCTATACATTATATAATGGTTTCCTTGGTTTTCACCAATTTTCACATTATGTACATATGTGTGGTGAAGTATGTTAAACACCTGTTTTTCAAGTAGAGAACCACAAGAACCGCGTAAACGCTTTTTCCTATTGCTCTAACTGTTGTCATAAAGCAATTGTGTAACTGTCTCTTTTTCTATCTCCTGACTATTTCAGGCAAACCTCGTGTATAAATTCTTATGTGATTCTCACATGTCTCTAGTTAAGATTAGTTGTGCATTAAACATACAATACACACACATATATAGTGGGATCAAGGTTTCAAACAAGGGTAAGCACTATAAACATTATTAAGAAAAATTATTATTTGATTACGTCAATAAAGAATTACCTTGAACATGATCACACTTGCTAAGATAGTAAGAGATGTGAACATAACATAGTATATGGGAGAGACCACAGCTGTGTTGAAAGTGTCAAGCGCCTGCACTCAATATCAAACCCAAAAAAACAATCAGAAAGCATTAAAACAACATGCAATAATACATCATGCAAGGAGACAAATTAACAAAATATACGTGTTGACAAATAGTTAACAAAAAGTTCAACATAAGATACAAGCTACTTTAATATGTAGTACATGTACTCAAATAAACTCCTAGAAATTTGTAACGTGGTGATGAGAATTTATTACCTTATTCAAATAATTCATTTGAGTAATGACACAAAGAAGACAAAGAAGGTAAAAGCCCATGTTTGAGGATACACCAGTTGATTCATTCAGAAAAAGTAAGCTTCAAAGCAATTCCAAGACCTTTCACACTCATCACCTGTAAAAAAATAAAACCTCGATTTACAAATTACAGAAGAATTAATGTGTGAGAGAGAAAAGAAAATACCCGACTAAAGTTACATACCGACAAAGAACCCACTAGTGAGCAAACTCCAATGTAGCACATTACGTGTGTCTGACCGTATAAGGGATATAATGTACCACAAGTATAAAAACAGCCACTAACACCAGTACTCCATATAGAACAAAAGCTGCAATAATAAAAGCAAATATTAAATAAAATCGTAAAAATGCAGTTACATTATATCAGAATGAAACTAAAAGAAGTTATTGTTACCTGGTTCTGTAGCAAGATCCCATACTTCCGCAACTGATTCAATTGCACGTTCCTGAGGAGCATGTAGAACAATGTTGTGGACCCCACCAACACATAGAGCACAACCAAGGACCCCAAAAATATGTAATTTTTCTTGTAAAATGATATGTACGAGTACAGCGCTGAGATACGGAATAATAACAATGTAAGACTGTTATGTGAAAGAGAAAGAACAATTCAAACATATATTCATACTTTATTATAATGCTCAGTGCCCCAAGAGGAGTGACCAGAATAGCTGGTGCAAATGCATAGGCGGCAAAGTTTGCAACCTCTCCAACAACCACTGTACAAATAAGACGACAACATAAACAAACACAACTATAATTTACCTGGTTTCCTTGAACCCTTAAATCTTAAACAACATCAAATCAACAAACTCACTTGTTATCATGCCTACACACCATAGAGGCTCATATAAGTAAGAATATCCTCCACTCCTAACAAAAACGATCAATATGTGAGTAAGTTCAACGTAAGTGTGTTATAACTGTAGGCACCACTATAAGAAAGCATGATAAAGAACATGCATCCAAAAGCGAATCTATATGTTAAAATCTGATGAAAATGGAATGACTTGCATACCAAAAACTCCTGTAATATCCTGAACTCCAACATTAATTGGTTTATACATGACGCACCAGCCAACAATTCGTTTTTTATTCTAAGTATTCAAACAAGGTACCACAGAAACACTACTATATAACAGACGATCACGTGATCAACCGAGACTTGCTTAAGTGATGCATGATCTTATATCAAGTTAGTTTTGTGTATTGTTATATCACGAAATCCAATTTCTCTTGCCAATAAAGATATAAGGCTAGATAGATAATGTTGTTATAAAGTCATTAAGTAACACCAATGATCCTATCAGACAGCCAATTCACTGAACCATTTGCATTTTTGCTTTTGAGTTATGATTTTTCCTTATTTGCAATCAGCAAAAACTAATAACTGATTAACTGGTCCAGAATTGAATAACCTAGGTGACATACAAATGACTAAATTCCACTATAGTAATGGGCAACAAAGGCATCAAATCAAACAAAGAGATAGATCACCATCATCATCATCGAACAATAAATTGAAATCAACGAAGTCCGCAATTAAAGAAATTGGTAAATTACCTGCCCTAATACCAGAAACGCCTGCTTTCTTGAGACCCTTTTTCTTAATGATGAAGCTAGAGCCAATGAACAAACTTGAAGACAATGCTAAGATCAAACCCTGACGTTATCAGTAGATATGCCACTGTAGGCATCCCTCCAACTGTGGGACGACATCCAACGACAAATTCGAGAAAACCCCGTTTGATTTTGTTTCAGAAATTCATTTGTAGACGAGGAGACGGGTTAAATTTGAGCAAAAATGGATTATTAAAGGGCAGGAAAGAAGAGCAAAGGGTTTTGGGGGAAGAAGGTGGAGGAGAATGGGGGGTTTGTTAGATACTCCTTCCTGTGAAGAGTGTTGATCACGTTTGATGATTGATCATGACTCATCGTCCCGAAATTAGAAGAATTAAGGTTGCATTTCAAACCAACCGCAACTAGGGATGGTCAATCGTAGTTGGGTTAGATTAAGTGTTGAACCAATAAGAGATCTGAACTATTAAATGCTGAACTATTAAGAGGTCTGAACCATTAAGAGCTAGTATATCGCTTCATTATTTAAAGTCAAATGTCTAACCAATTAAGATAAGAGGTCTAAACCATTCAGAATTAGACATCTTAACCATTCAGCATTAATATAATGCTTAACCATTCAGAGGCAAATGTCTAAATCATTCAGACATTTACTCACGAAAACAAACAGTCTGAACCATTAAGTGCTGAACCATTCAGACATCTGAATCATTAAGAGGCTGTTAAGATGCTACCAAACAGCCCCTTAGTCGGTTTTGAAAGGTTGAACCGTTTAACCCAGACACAAATTTATTCATGGCGTATTTCGAGTCAACTCTTTGATGTTTATTTTTGGATATAAGTAACAACTTATCGTCGTTCAAAAAAAAAGTAACAACTTATCATTACTTGGTAACAATTTAAAAACCAATCCCCCGACTCAAATGAAACAAATTATTATTAGTTAATTCAAATGTTTATATGCTTAGGGTTGATTTCACTTTGTTCATTAGGTTTGAAAATTTACAAAGTAGGTTCAAATGTTTGACGAAACCTATAAAAAATGTCCTATTATGAATGGATAGTTAACTTTTCCATTAAATATTTTTGAATGACCAAATTACCTCTCTTTATATTATTATATTATAGTCGTAATTATTAATAAAAAGTGATCAAGTGGGACCACACTTCATCTTCAATCTCACCCTCCAACCACCACAAGTACACAACAGCAACACACCACCACATTGCACCACTCCGTCACCGCCGCCACCACAGCTTCTACCACCGGCAAATAGGAGCATTTCTCCGTCAGCACCAGCAACTGCCTAACCAGTCCACCGTCTACTAACCTCCCTCCCCAAACCCCTTCCCCATCATTTTCATCTTCATCCCTTAACAACACCTGCAACTATTCAACAGGGGACGGGAGTGGAGCACAATAGTCAGTTGTCGGAAGACATGGTGGTGTGTGGTCGTTACAGGTAGACATAATGGTGGTGATTGGTTTCAGGTAAGCATATAATGGTTGGGTAGGTGTCTTCTTTAGAAAGAGAAGGGTGAAGGATAGGTGTCTTCTAAGAAAGAGAAGGGTAATTGGTGGTTATCTTTAGTCGAAATAGACTGGCGGTCAATGGTAGTTGTGGTGGTGGTGCTGGTTTAAGAAGAGGTTAACGATGAACTTATTTTTTTAAATATATCTTCGTACTCAAGTAGGAGTAGGTAAGCCCGTACCATAATTATTTTTTTTTTTAATAGTTAGGGGCATTTTAGTCATTTCACATACACTTAACATAGTTTTTAACGCCCATCCAAGCTAAGGTCCTTTTGTGATATGTTTTGTCAAACGTCTGGGCTAACTTTGATAGTTGTAACTAAGAACATCTCTTGATTTTGAATCTTGTGTGGCTTGTAAATACGAACATGATCTTTTGTTAAACTTGATATGAATCGATAAAATGATTCAGTTTTGCAAGCTTGACTTGATTTCAAAAACTATATTATGATATTGTTTATAATCAAATTTTTGCTGCCAAAAGATCTCTCAAAAATTATTTTTATGAATAATACAATCAAATTGTCACACCCCAACCTTGACGGCGGAATCGTCGAGGTGTGAGGAATTACGATTGTTCACAGTCACATAACGCTATTATTAGGTTCCAAATATATTAATAAGATTCAATGTAACATACAGTAAAAGACTCAAACAAAGATACATCCAGATTACAAGTATAAAAGTATCCAGATCATTCGTTTATTTCTCTAAGTCCAATCCTAAGTGTGATAAGCTTCAAGAGTAACCTGAAACAAGTTAAAATAAAAGGCCAAATAAAATATTGGTGAGCATTCCACAGTTTTTAATACATAAGTATATAAACGATGCAATTCAAGTTATAAGTTAGTGAATAAAGTGATTAGGGATGTTATGAACAATGCAAGAATCAAACCTCGACAATGTTTTACAAGTCTCAAAGGTTTACAAGTGTACTTGGACCAACCAAGTTATAAGTATATACGATCAGCTAAGTGTACTTGGATCAACCAAGCCGGCTTGTCTTACCCATAGATCTATGACTTCGCTGGGCTAGCAATTGTTAATGATTGTACATATAACGCCATAACATGGTAACCACAAAAGTTCAACTAACCACAACTTTAAGTAAATTGCCATAAGTTTACAGTCTCGAATAAATTTACAAGTGCAATGATATAAGTTAACATGTTTTCACCCCAAAGTGTGAAAATAATAAAAAAAGGGGTATGGAAATACTCACTTGTCAAATAAATATATGTTGATGATTTATAAGAAATAATCTTAAGCGTCATTTTGACGTAGTCCTTCACAATGTACCTAAATATACATTTTACAAGTTTTAAGTTTATTTATAAGATTAACGTTTTAATCGCGAACTAGGGTTTTAGATGGAATCTGGGGATTTCTATAAAAAAACATATATAATTGTAATTATCTCGAGTAATAATATAATGTTCAATAATAATTTACAAGTTTTATAGAAATAATTTGTAATATTTGTGATTTTATTTATTAAAACTTTTAATAAAATAAATAAAATGTTAAAATAAATTTCAGAAAATAATTAGGTGATCTTATAAATATTAATGTTTATAGAAATATTTTTATAATTTTTAAGAATTTTTTTGTAATTTTTAGAGCTTAAAAAGGCTTCAAAAAAAATAAGGGAGGTTGCCCGGTTCGAACCCGGGACCTCTTGTTGGACATGGGGCGCAGGAACCATCAAACCAAGGGTCGTGGCCGCGTTGGAATTGGTTTCCAAATTGTTTTAAACACAGGTTCTCTAAAACCCCCAATTCGTGATGAACCCTAGATTGAACGAAGCCCCAATTGAACCAAATTTGATTTCGATTGCTTCGGAAATCATAGGGCTTTTGACCCTCGTGTAAAACCGAGTGTGTGTGTGTGTCGAATTACCTTGTATATGATTGAATTAGTGTTGAACTTAATAAGAACAGATCGCGGTCGATATGAAGATCGATGAGTGGCCAATCCTTGATGAAAATCCAATTAATTTCACAGAAAGCTTCGCATGATGATCGTGATTAAAAGCCCCATATCCAATTAGTTAAAATCGATCGAAAGTCGGTTTTTAGATAAGTTGCAGGTCGACGGATTCGGGGTGCTCGAACGAGTTTGTTTGATTGTTTTGAATGAAATCAAACTTAGAGGAAGATTATAAATGTTCAAAGTTTGGTAGTGCGCATTAAATTTTGATTATCTTCGCGTTTTCATGCGATTTTGAGGTGTAAAGTTGCCGATAGTGGGAGGCAAAGGAAACGGGAAACACAGCGAAGGGGAATGGGGGGTGGGGTTGGGTGTTTTTTGAATATTACAGAAATGGTCCCTGTACTTTGGGATGGGTATTATTTTATGCAAAAAAATTTTCTTTAAAGTTTGTAAAATGACAAAACAGCCCCCATAAATTTTGTTAATTTTAACCACTTTTAGGTTAATAAATTTTTTTATAATTATTAATATCAGTATCCTCATTGTTATTGTTTTTATAGATATTATCACTAATATTTGTTTGTATTATTATTTATTATTATTATTATTATTATTATTATTATTAGTATTAGTATTATTATTTAATAATATCAATTATTTTTTTTAACTATCGTAAAATACGAGATGTTACAGTCTCCCCTACTTTAGGAAATTTCGTCTCGAAATTTAATCATGAGAAATAAATTTTAAAGTTATGTGGAGACTTAGATGTCATTTCGTGTTCACGAGTGCACTCTTAGGAATGTTTAAATTCAATAAGTTTGACTATGACTCTTAATTGTGTTAAGTTTCACCGTTCATAATCTTATATGTTCCTTGACAAAGTGTGCAAGTCATTCCTTTAAAATTTTTAATTGATAAATGTTTGTATTCCAAACGGTTCAGTACGGTTAAAAAGTTTTGTCATATGTGAAACACCATACATCAGATCGATACGGGACTCGGCCTAACGAACATGAGAAATAGGTTCCGGATGTTTTGGATAGAATTCATAAGAGCTTCTCAAGCAAGTAACTTTAACGGGTTTCTAGGTGATCGATTCTTGTTTACTCATGTCAATGTGGGTTCAAAGTGTTATTAGTGTAACGTTGATACGGGTATCTTGTTTGTTAAGATTAAAGATTAACTTTAGTATGAAGAAAATCGTGTAATGGGTTTTCAAAATAAATGTGGTTTTGAGAGAAAGACATTCAGAAAGATTACTAGAGGTTGTTATAAGGAGTTCAAAGATAGTCCAAGAGATGACACAATAATAAGAATTGCATTGATTAACGAAGATAACGTTCGCGATGGATTAAAATTAAATAATTCAGGATATAACTGATAAAGAGAAACACAAGTAGCTTTCCAAGTACGGCTTGCACACGCGGTTCATCAAACTCATAATCACAGCTGAGAAACATTTGTGTGGCTAGGAAGCCATGAACACAAATTAGTAATGTCTTTATTTGGCAGGAAGGTTGTTTAGGAAGCTATTATTACGCAATCAGGTTTTAATGATAACTCAAAATGAAAGTGATAAGTAAGGAATAAATGGTTCGATGTAGCTAGATCGAATCAAAATATGAAGATAAAGGGAAAGAATTTGATTTAAGAATTTACATGCTTCAAGCTTGGAATCAAAATCAACCTAAAACAATCGGGTCTCCTTCCAAGTTCAGAGATCATGCTTTGGCTTAATAGGTCAAAACACTAACATTGTTTCACCCGTCAAGTTACTACATGCTTCTCGTCACTTGATTACAACCATGGTAAGTTGAAGATCAAGAAATAAGAATAGTCATCAAGGTGTGGTTTTCACTCCTAACTTGATGGTGTATTCCCAAGATAGATCATTAACTTACCAATCAAAAAGTTCGATCCCAACTCATTGTTGAGGATCTACAGAAATAAGACGAAGGTAACTCACCATTAAGGTAAGGGAAATCACTCCTATCTTAACGATGAAGTTTTACAAAAACAAAATATAACAGGATGAACTTCTTCATCAAAATCCAGAATTCACTCCTACTTTGATAAGATCGTTTCATTTGAGAGAATACAATCCATAAAAATGAAATTATCATCAAGGTATGGAATTCACACCTATCTTGATGATTGAGCTTCATAATAACAAGGAAACAATCAAAGATTAACATTGTCACCAAAGTACGGGTTTCAATCCTATTTTGGTGAGATCATGTCATTGTGAAGTGCAAGTTCCAATGAGAATAATTGAAGTCAATCCTCAGGATGAGGAATTGCCCTAATCCAGAGGATGAAATTTCATAAAACACACAATTGGAAACCATTTATCGGAACGAATAGAGATTCATCAAAGTAAGGGAATCACCCCTGTTTTGATGAGTTAGAATTATTTAGGAGATATGAGTGTTCTTAATCATAGGTTGACTTACAAACTTTTGCATCTCCAACGATGCAAACGGTACGAAGTTTGACTTAACGATGAAAGGAAAAGGATATCACTTAGAAATTTAGAAATTTCAAATTACATCAATGTATCCAAAAGGAAAATCAGGAAAATCATACTTCACAGTTCGAAGAGTAACAAGATTTCACAGATGGTGTTCAAATTTTGGATAATATGAAATCGGGAAGACGAAATCAAGGATAAAATGTTTCGACATCATAATGAGATGTGAACATTCATAATGAGATGTGAACAATCGAAGGGAATACATGGACTTCTCAAGATATGAGGTCAGTCATAACTTATTTGAAAACACGCGTACTTTTAAGTGATCAATTATCACAAGGGTTCGAGTCAAGTAACGGATTCAATGATTGAATCAGATCACCATTTACACTTTGCTTAGACAAAGTATCCCGAGATGTAGGAATTTCATCTACAGCATTGCATGTTCTTAGTTATAGGTCACCTCCTTAAAAGGATTTAAGAACCATAAGTAACGGTTTAAAGTTTTAAAGACCATACGGTTTAGATTCCTAATATCTTGGGTATATTAAGAGTCATGTTTACGTTGGTTGAGGTATAGGAATAGTCACATGTAACGCTGAGTTCAATACCGTTACACGTTACACGTTGAGCGTTTAAACGTAAGAGTTGAAATGTAGGATGAGTTCAATATTAAGAGGAACATTATTTAGGTTAAGAATGAGAAGATATTAAAACTTGGTGATAAACCCGTTCAAAGATTCAAGGATTTTAAGATACAAAAAGGATGGTTCCATTTGGTAACGCATTACCATTTGGAATCGTTGACACGTCAAGGTAAATTGACTCATTTGCCTTAGAGATTTGTGTATTTTAACCATAGTTTATCACTCATCCCAGAAATCCCCAGGTAGCGTAACGGGTCTCACAATGAGATTTATACGAATACGCTTGCCTTAGCCCGAAGGCCTTTTGCCAGGAAATCCAGAATACAGGTGTCTATGTATCACATAAATTTCTTTGGTTCATGAAATCAAAACCTTGATGAGATTGATATAGATTAGACATAGAGTCTAAGGATCCAGATAATAAGTAATAGTATACGATTCCACGTGTCGTCGAGAATAAGATTGAGAGGTTTTATGTTCGGGGAGAGTCAAAGATAAGTTTAGGGAGACAAGTAACTAAGTTTAAGCATATCTAAGGCAATCCTATGCTAAGGCATCAAGTTGCACAAAAGGCATAGCATTATGTAGCATTTAAACAATATGTAAGCATAAAAGTATAAGGATCTTTCTATGAGGTTAATGAAACTATAGTCTAGGTCACCATTTCTAATAACCTAAATCCCTGTAGTTATGGGCTCTGATACCAATCTGTCACACCCCAACCTTGACGGCGGAATCGTCGAGGTGTGAGGAATTACGATTGTTCACAGCCACAAAACGCTATTATTAGGTTCCAAATATATTAATCAAGATTCAATTGTAACATACAAGTAAAAGACTCAAACAAAGATACATCCAGATTACAAGTATAAAAGTATCCAGATCATTCGTTTATTTCTCTAAGTCCAATCCTAAGTGTGATAAGCTTCAAAGAGTAACCTGAAACATGTTACAAATAAAAGGTCAACATAAAAATGTTGGTGAGCATTCCACAGTTTTAATACATAAGTATATAAAAGATGGCAATTCAAGTTATAAGTTAGTGAATAAAGTGATTAGGGAGGTTATGAACAATGCAACAATCAAACCTCGACAATGTTTTACAAGTCTCAAACGTTTACAAGTGTACTTGGACCAACCAAGTTATAAGTATATACGATCAGCTAAGTGTACTTGGATCAACCAAGCAGGCTTGTCTTACCCATAGATCTATGACTTCGCTGGGCTAGCAATAGTTAATGATTGTACATATAACGCCATAACATGGTAACCACAAAAGTTCAACTAACCACAACTTTAAGTAAATTGCCATAAGTTTACAAGTCTCGAATAAGTTTACAAGTGCAATGATATAAGTTAACATGTTTCACCCCAAAGTGTGAAAATAATAAAAAAAGGGGTATGGAAATACTCACTTGTCAAATAAGTATATGTTGGATGATTAATAAGAAATAATCTTAAGCGTCATTTTGACGTAGTCCTTCACAATGTACCTAAATATACATTTTACAAGTTTTAAGTTTATTTATAAGATTAACGTTTTAATCGCGAACTAGGGTTTTAGATGGAATCTGGGGATTTCTATAAAAAACATATATAATTGTAATTATCTCGAGTAATATAATGTTCAATAATAATTTACAAGTTCTTTTATAGAAATAATTTTGTAATATTTATGATTTTATTTATTTAAAACATTTATAAAATAAATAAAATGTTAAAATAAATTTCAGAAAATAATTAGGTGATCTTATAAATATTTAATGTTTATAGAAACATTTTATAATTTTTAAGAATTTTTTATAATTTTTAGAGCTTAAAAAGGCTTACAAAAAAAATAAGGGAGGTTGCCCGGTTCGAACCCGGGACCTCCTGTTGGACATGGGGCGCAGGAACCATCAAACCAAGGGTCGTGGCTGCGTTGGAATTGGTTTCCAAATTGTTTTAAACACAGGTTCTCTAAAACCCCCAATTCGTGATGAACCCTAGATTGAACGAAGCCCCAATTGAACCCAAATTTGATTTCGATTGCTTCGAAAATCATAGGGCTTTTGACCCTCGTGTAAAACGAGTGTGTGTGTGTGTCGAATTACCTTGTATATGATTGAATTGGTGTTGAACTTAACAAGAACAGATCGCGGTCGATATGAAGATCGATGAGTGGCCAATCCTTGATGAAAATCCAATTAATTTCACAGAAAGCTTCGCATGATGATCGTGATTAAAAGCCCCATATTCAATTTAGTTAAAATCGATCGAAAGTCGGTTTTTAGATAAGTTGCAGGTCGACGGATTCGGGGTGCTCGAACGAGTTTGTTTTGATTGTTTTGAATGAAATCAAACTTAGAGGAAGATTATAAATGTTCAAAAGTTTGGTAGTGCGCATTAAATTTTGATTATCTTCGCGTTTTCGTGCGATTTTGAGGTGTAAAGTTGCCGATGGGGGAGGCAAAAGAAACGGGAAACACGGCGAAGGGGAATGGGGGGTGGGGTTGGGTGTGTTTTTGAATATTACAGAAATGGTCCCTGTACTTTGGGATGGGTATTATTTTATGCAAAAACTCTTTATTTAAAGTTTGTAAAATGACAAAACAGCCCCCCATAAATTTTTGTTAAATTTTAACCACTTTAGGTTAATAAAATTTTTTATAAATTATTAATATCAGTATCCTCATTGTTATTGTTTTTATAGATATTATCACTAATATTTTATTATTATTATTATTTATATTATTATTATTATTATTATTATTATTAGTATTAGTATTATTATTTAATAATATCAATTATTTTTTTAACTATCGTAAAATACGAGATGTTACACAAATGATCCCAATCGGTTCACACGACCCTCGGTAACCTAAACCCGGGTGTGACATGTTGGTATCAGAGCCACAGGTTTCAGCAAATTAGATACTTAGGCTTAACCTTGAAATTAATGTCTAATAAGTAAAAATAGGTATAGAACACAAAGTATTAACAAATACAACCCTGAAAAGAATGTCTACTAAGTAAAAATAGGTAGAGAACACAAAGTATTAACAAATACAACCCTGAAAAAAATGTCTACTAAGTAAAAATAGGTAGAGAACACAAAGTATTAACAAATAAGAATGTCGGATGTTTGAATATTCTAAATCATTTATCAAGTTAGTGAAAACTATAGCTATAGTTATTTCATAAATAATGAGAATTTAGGAACAAGAGAAACGCCCATTCTGATCCCTAGCAATGACTTCTTTAACTACTATCCCAATGAAGAATGAAGTACACAGGAAGACCTTTAAAATCAATGTTCTCAGAACCGGATCGGACGTCGAACCGGACGGCTTACTGGTTGGTGGTCGGACCGGTCGGACCGGTCGGACCGGATGGACCGGATTTAACTATATTTTAATTATATTTATATATGTAATTAAATATAAGTAATTTATATATGATTTATACATATATTTTATAGTTATATATAAAACTTAACTATATTTGTATATACAAAGTACTAATTTATGGTTTAACACCCCGTTTTTACCCACTAAAATCAAAAAAAAAAAAAAAAAAAAAAAAATCAAAATCCGGTCGGACCCGAACCGGTCGGCCGGTCCAACCGCCGACTCGGTTCGAACGGCCGGTTCAAAGCTCCAAAAACGAACCTATATCGACCGGACCGGACAGGCCTCCGATTCCCGGTTCGACCGGTCGGACCGGCCGGTCCGATCCGGTCCTAACAACATTGTTTAAAATCATTCCAAATGATACTTTTTCAAGTTATCACCGGACTTTTGAAAACTAGAATCTGGGTAGTAAAGAAAGTAGGACTTGGCAGGAGTATGCTTCATATATGAGAGGAGCATCGAATAATAGCATTCGGAGGTTTGATATGCCTCCAAATCAATCCGAACGTCCGTCCACTTACTAATGAAGGAGGCCTAGTCGGTCTAAGAAACTGAGAATAAGTGTTAGGGTACCCACTAATCGAATCTGAATGCCTGCCTTGGTAGAAATGAAAGAAATATACCAAGACCTAGAAAAGCAAGGCTTGGACCCTTACTTACAGGCTCCTTATGAATTCTAACCACCGCTGATCTATGTATCATCCATCATATGATGAATGGAATTATGCACCCACCCCACAATATAATTATCCATGTTATTATCCTCAATCGATTCCAAAACACCTAGATCGTACCCTTCATATGAACGAAGAATTAAGAATGAAAACGTAGGGGATAAAAGTCAATGGTGTCGTACTGACCTAAGGATTAAGCACATGTATCGTCATGGGGTAACAATATAACAAAGCTTGTTGATGAAATAATGAATAATTAGAAGATGAAGATTGAGAAAAATGGACCTTTTATTAGTTGAGTGTATAATATGAATACTTTTCTAAATCATAATGTTTAAGATAAATGTTTTGCTTTACTATGTCTATAAAGATCCTCAAATAAACTCTTTGGTATAATTTTAAAATGTCAAAGCAAACCAGTGGTCCATCAAGAATACACGCAGGAAGAAAAAAAAACATGATCACGTAACACCAACGTTAAACCAAGACTTACAAAGCATGAATAATTAAGGAATAGCTTATGTGATTCTAAGGTTATTAGAAGCTTTGGAAAGAACACAAGGAGAAAAGAAAACAAAACCAAGATCAAAAAGAAAAGAAACTAAATCTAAAAACCCTCTAATAAGGAAGAATCAAAAGTAAATAACAAGACAACAAAAAGAAGAAAGACCTAGCAAGAAGGTTGTGGTTTCAGGACCTCTTAGACCTATGAGTAAGTAGAATTCACCATAAATAAAAGGACTCTTACTACCCTAAGATGGTTTGAGAAGATGGAAGTAGTTGTAGCTATTAGGAAGGGTTTAGAATAGGATCAAGTGTTGTTTGTATCAAAATCTTTCAAAGATTTCGCCTTGAAATAGTGGAACAATGTGATACAAAAGAAAGGTAGGAAAGCTGTCTACGAGATGAGTTGGAAGGAATTTTCTAAAACAGTATTGTTGAAATTTTTCCCTCATAACAAACGAGAGCAAAATGAAAGAAAAGTCCTAAACTTGTAGATGGAAGGAACAAAGCTGAAGGAATTATACAACACCAAAATCTTCGAATACTCTCATTTCGTGTCACACTTAGTAATAACCGTGGAAGAAATGATCAACAGATATATCTAGGGACTGGAAAGTGTAAGTCAAGACATAGTAGCTAGGCCTACCTTCATAGGTTCTACCATCAAGTTAGTTGCTATGTGACTGACAGTTAACTAGAACATGAAACGAGAATAATAAACAAGAGATTGTGAAAAGAGTTAAACATGAATTTAAGAATAATAACAATGAAACAAGAAATGAAAAAAAAAACAAAACACTTCGTAAATATATAACATGTAAGAACGACACTTAGGAAAATACAAAATAGAAGGCAGTTCAGAAAGAATGGAAACTATTTCCATTATGAAGAGAAGAGACATATTAAGACTGATTGTCCTAATTTGAAATCTTGCAACCTTGGAGGTGCCAATAGTATTAATACAAAGACAGAAAAATGTAACGGTGTTTGTGCTTAGTGCCCAAAAAAGCGACAGAACTATCAGATGCTATCAACGATTCGTTTGTTGTAAACCAAACTTATTCTAGGGTACTATTTGATTCCTGTACAAATCAAAGTTTTATCAATCATGAATTTATGACTGTCAAATAAATTCTGCTATGACACAACATATTGTTCAGTTGTTACCCATGACACTAGCTGGTTTTAATGTAGTTTTAGACATGGATTAGTTAGCTTCTAACCAAGCCCATATCCTATGTGATAAAAAGGTTGTAGAATTCCCAACCCCTACCGGAAAGAAAATGACCATTCATGGTGATAAGTCCCTAAAGCTGGTAAGGATTATATCTTTGTTAAAAGCAACGAAGTGCTTAAATAAAAATTGTTTGACTTATTTAATATCTGTAACAAAAACCGACACAAAAAGGAGAATCCAAGATATGCTGGCAGTGGCTGAATATGAAGATGTCTTTCCTAAAGAATTACCTGATATCCCTCTTGAGTGAGAAGTAGAATTCAAGATTAAAATCAGGTACAATTTCAATAGCTAAGGTCCCGTATAGATTGGCATCAAATGAGATGAACAAATTGAAGAAACAATTAGAACTTCGGAAATTTGTTTAGTTAATTGTAAATGTAATATTATTTAAAGTTTTTTGTTATGATTACTATTTTTGGAAAGTTTTGGGGTCATTTTATGATCAAATTAATTATATAAAATAATCTCAAAGATGAAAGTATAAAGATTTAGCTTATTATAACTCCCATATGTGTGAAGACATATCATGTTTTTTCAACCCGTGAATATGTATGTTTAAGTCCCTGAGTCTACACGAGTGTTGGATTTCTCAGGTTCGACACGACCCATTTAACACACCAAAAAGAAATTTGTTTAAACGGCATGAGAGGCGATGTGGCATCGTTTACACCATGACAGCATAACACGGTGTATAGTGTTTATTGACTTTTTAAAGACAAAACACAGTTTTCAAGTGTTTGGATACAAGAAAAAAAAACAAGTGCCTTCTTACTTTCAAAAGCGCTTTTAGGCCGTAAGCACTCAGAAAATATGCAATCCCAAACGCCTAGTAATTACAGTCTATCCCTAATCTCTTGCTGCAAAAATATATAAAACCAAGATATATATACCAGAAGTAAAATCAGTAACTACAACCATCGAGTACCTTACAACAATTTGCTAAATAAACATAAACAAAATATACAAAACGGTATTTATAACGCAGCCATTAATCATTATCATACTTGCTTCAACAAATCTGGAAAATATTTAAAACTGTACATGGTTTACTACATGATGGTGTCACGTTTGTTCATTGTCATACAATACATATGTTTCTCTTTATAAATTTAAATATATGAATGCAGGTTGGCATCTACTGTAAAAGTTGAACTGCAGCAATGGCGGGGATTTTTTCACGTAATTTCTGAGTGACAGCTACTCTAACAGTCATCACACTTGCTGCAGGACCTGTTAACCGTACTTTTACTATTGGCTCGTCTATGGACACAAATTCTAATGTCCCACCTGCTGCCCCGACAAGATATGGCCTGATTTCTTCAAGAACCTACAATACTTCGAAAAATTAGTTATGTAAATAGCCACACATATATGCACATTGAACAATCAAATAGAAGAGTACGAATCACAAAAGATGAAATGATCAAGTTAGATTGGGTAAGTGGGCAGGTGGGTAACGCATCAAAATAGTTTGGGTCAGCCACCTGAGCAAAACTATAAGAAATTGATGAGTAAAATATGATTACAAAACTATGCTATTGCACAAGTGATTCAAAAATAAATGATTTATAAGGTATTAAGGTTGTATTCATATCAAATACGTTTCAGATGACTCACTCGTTTGACCTGCTCTAGCAAAATGATCCATTAGAAACTAAACATAACCCATATCGACTTATATATAAATAACGGGTCAAATTGCCACCATTATAATTAAGCACATAGAACAGAGTAACAGCAACCAAAAGTAGCCTGATATGCCATATTTAATATATAAAAATACTAACCTTTTAGTTTGTTTATTATAATTATTAAACAATGTCACCTTCTTCATGAAATATAAAGAAGACAAATCGACTTTACGATTTATTAAGGTAGAAATGACATCTATCTTATATATGTCCATTTGGGAAAATTGATATACAGCCATACATTTAATAAGCACATATGAGGTTGGATATCACAATATTCTCACTTCCTAGAGTAGCCAAACACACGTAAACAAAACAAACAAACAAACAAACAAACCCAGTATATCCCACTCAAGAGCAGGGTCTGGGAAGGGTAGGTGTAGGCGAGTCTTTCCTCTATCTTGTTAGGTAGAGAGACCGCTTCCAAAGAGACCCCGACTCGATAGCAAAAGCCAACGATAGCAGGATATCATAAAATAAATCATACAACATATAACATACAGCATACAACAATATAACAACTAAAGAATTAGAGAAAGAAAAATCCTACTCATAGCCAAACATGTCATCTATCTTCTATATGTCTATTTCGGAAAATTGAAATACAACCATTCATTTAAAAGCACATATGAAGTTGTATATCAATATCAGAGATCATTTTGATTGGCTAGAATCCCTTAACTTGAACGAAACTAGATCTTGTGGAATCATATTGAATTTTTGAAGATACATTCCGTAGTCCGTACCTTGCCAGAAATGATACATTGGAAGAATCCGTTGGGTCGACAAAGTAATATTTCCATTTATTCATCAAAAGAAAGGTCCCTTTTGAAGCCATGAATAGGATCAAACCTAGGAAGCACGGGGACGGCAAAAAGGTTGGGGTACCCGCTTCCGAAGCGGATTGGGGACGGAAACGACATGGGGACTCCAGGGAAACGTCTCCGTAAATTTGGGGACGGCTTTCTCGACGTTTCCGTAAATTGGGGATGCTTCGTAAATTTTTTTATTATTTATTAGGGTTTAACCCTTCACATGCTCACGTATTCTTCCATCTTCATTCATTATTCTTCCATCTTCTTCATCTTTGATTCTCCATAGCTTCTCAACAAGATTCACAAGACCCATCTCAAGCTTCATCAACAGGCGAACCTCCGTTGTGGGCGTACGTCACCAAATTAGAAAAGCAAGGTTCCGGCGGAACTTGGAAATTTAAGTGTAAACTTTGTAGTGAAATCCGACAAGGATCGTATTCACGGGTTAAGGCGCATCTGCTTTGTATAAAAGGTAATCTCCATGACTCCATAACTCTATTCATGGTGAAAAACTTTGCTGTATTCACGGGCGACGTTGTTATATATGTTGTTTATTTATATATTATATAATAATATATATAATATGTTGTGAGTTGTGAAACTTTAGTATCATGCCACGTTGTATCATGTTGTGATTTGTGTAACTGTAGTATCATGCATTCATGCCACGTTTAATATATATAATAATATATA
This sequence comes from Flaveria linearis, assembly GCA_024085815.1. NCBI lineage: Eukaryota > Viridiplantae > Streptophyta > Magnoliopsida > Asterales > Asteraceae > Flaveria > Flaveria linearis. The sequence goes on along the minus strand of JABSNV010001015.1, from coordinate 13,402 downwards.
TATTATGCTATTTGATGTTTGATGATGTTTTAAATATATTATATGCAAAAGCGAAATTGCTATTTGCAAGAAACTGTTGCACTGGAAACTGTTGTATCATGTTTGATAATATATATAATTTGTTGCGACTTGTGAAACAGTAGGTGACTTCTATATAATATATATAATATGTTGTGACTTGTGTTAATAATTCAATAGGTAGTGGAATTGCTATTTGCAAGAAATCAACAGCAAGTGACAAACTTGAGACGAAACGATTAGAAGAGGCATATGAAGAGAAGAAAGAAGAGTCAAAAGCGAAAGAAGTCGGGTAGCCATGTGAATCTGGAGTTGAATTTAAGAAAAGAAAAGCTATTTCAAATCCTATTCAAAGAGCTTTTGGTGTAGAATTAGAGACCAATGGATCAAGAAATAGCAAGAATGTTTTATACCGGTGGTTTACCCTTTAATCTTGCAAGAAATCCACATTATGTTAGGGCTTTTCAGTTTGCTGCTTCCTACAAGATTGATAGTTGTGTACCTCCTGGTTATAATAAACTCAGAACTACCTTATTGCAAAAAGAAAAAGAAAATGTTCAGAAGCTATTGGAACCACTTAGATCTACTTGGAAAGAAAGAGGTGTCACTATTGTGAGTGATGGTTGGAGTGATCCTACAAGAAAGCCTTTAATAAATTTTATGGCTACTTCAAGTAACGGTCCTTTGTTTCTAAAAGCAGTGAATTGTTTTGGGGAAGTAAAAGATAAATTTTTATTTCTAATCTGATGAAAGAAGTCATCAATGAAATTAGTGATCAACATGTTGTGCAAATTATTACCGATAATGCAGCAAACTGTAAGGCGGCTGGAGAGATAATACAGAGTCAGTTTCCTAAAATCTATTGGACACCATGTGTTGTTCATACCCTTAATCTTGCTTTGAAGAACATTTGTTCACCAAGGTATGTGGAAGCAAATCCTACACCATATGAAGAGTGCAAATGGATTCTAGAAGTTCACGGAGATGCGCTTGCAATAAAAAATTTCATCATGAATCATAACATGAGACTCTCAATTTTGAGCAAGTTTACTCCTCTTAGACTTCTTTCAGTTGCTGATACTCGCTTTGCCTCTATTATTGTGATGCTTAAGAGATTGAAACTTATCAAAAGGGGTCTTCAAGCTATGGTCATTAGTGAAGAATGGTCTTCTTATAGAGAAGATGACACTGTGAAAGCAAGCTTGGTTAAAGAAAAGATTGTGGATGATGAATGGTGGGAAAAAGTATCATATATTCTTAATTTTACTGCACCTATTTATGAGATGATTAGGGTTTGTGACACCGACAAGCCATGCTTACACTTGGTTTATGAGATGTGGGATTCGATGATTGAGAAAGTGAAGGTTGAGATTTACAAGAAAGAAAAGCGTCGGCATCAGATGAAAGTCTTTTATGACATTGTGCATAATATCTTAGTGGCTCGATGGACGAAGAATAACACTCCCTTAGAGCATTCACATCCCATTCCTTATCTTTATCTATATAATTACACTAAAAATCACTACTTCTTCTCTCTCCTTTTAATTAAATAATACTTTTTATACCCTTATCATTACTTCTTTCTCTCTCATTCACTCACAACCACTTTAAAAAATATTAAAAAATTTATAAGGATTGTACAGTGATTCTTCAAATATACCAATCCACAATAACATTTTCTCTCTCCTTCACTCACAACCACTCAAAATCATTCCATATAATATACCAAACACACTCACATAAATATAAGGCATGGGTTGTGAATGCTCTTACATTGTTTAGCTCATTCTTTAAATCCAAGGTATATGCTTTTAAACTATATGGTTGATTTCTGTTATAGTATTATTTACTTATGGTTTTATGTTTGATTGTTGTAGGTATTATAGTGATGCATGGTTTTTATGTTTGATTGTTGTAGGTATTATAGTGATGCATGGTTATGTGAGAATTCAGCAAGAATTGCTCCGCATAGGGATGGAGAAATTTCACAAGAAAGGATGAAATGTTTTCAAAAATTGTTTCCTAACGATGATGACTATACTAGAGTCCTTGATGAGTATGCGATGTTTTCAATGAAGAGTGGTCCCTTTGATGATTTAGCAAGCATTTCACAGATGGCTACTATGGATCCCAAGAATTGGTGGGTTAACTTTGGTGCTCAAACTCCTTTTCTCCAGACTTTGGCTTTTTGAATGCTTGGACAACCTAGTTCTTCTTCTTGTGCTGAGCGTAATTGGAGTACATATTCATTCATTCACTCGCTTAGGAGGAACAAATTGACTACAAGTCGTGCTCAAGACTTGGTTTACATCCACAATAACCTCCGACTTTTGTCAAGGAATCCGAATGATGATGTAAAGATGTGGGATGTGGGTGGAGATGCCTTTGATTCAATGGAAGATGTAGGGGTTTTGGAGTTTGCCGACCTCTCACTAGATCAGCCGGAATTTGAACATGAGTTGCTTATTGATAATTAGTTACCTATGAAACATGTAGGTTTTTTGGAACTCGAAAATTATTTTCTTATTAATTGATGATTTGCCTATCGTGGTTCTTTATATATTTTTATTTTTTTATATTTTTTATTGTCGTACCTATGCCGTCCCCGTATCTAGAATTTTTGAGTTTTGCCGTTTCCCGTCCCCATATTGTCCCTGTACCCCGCTCCCGTACCCGTTCCCGTGCTACTTAGGATCAAACCTTATTCCATGGTATTTACATGAGGTTCTTCTTTCTTATTCAGTGAAGCTTCATAGGGCCTTTCTGTCCAGGTGCAGGTAGTCCGCATCTTCACAGACATGTAATCTGTTGGGTTTGTGGAGTCTTGATTTGGGCTCGGGTTAAAAGACAACTCAGTGGCAGATTAATTCCGTTTTTATTTAATTTTAGTCCATTAAGGTTTTCTTGGGGATTAAGTTGTAAACCCTAATTTTCCCTATTTATATTGTGTATTGTACTTGTAATTCCTCACGAGTGAGGCAGAAAGCAATAAAAGTATTATTCTGGTTGCAGCCCGTGTACGTAGGTCACATCGACCGAACCACGTTAACTCTCGCGTGCTCATATTTGTTATTATTTTCTCTTGCAGTTTGATTGTGTTGTGTGTCGATCTACACCCAGATCCCTAACAAGTGGTATAAGAGCTACGACTCGTTATACACGAGAAAAACACATCGCAAGACAGTTGCGATCTAGGGTTATTCGGCATTAGTTCTACCGACGTCCCTAAACGATCACCGATTCAATTTATCAACCCCATCGTTGATAAGGAATAAAAAAATTTATTTTGTTTGACTTTTGTGATCTTTGTGCGTAAATCAAGAAGGAAAAAGAAATCTTCGTTCTTTTGGTGGTGTTCACGTGCGCAAGAACGACAACATTCATATAAATATATTGTGGAATTGTGTGATTTCTTTTTTTTAAGACATTGAACAAAAAAAAGCACCCTATTGGTTTTTTTTTCTTTTCTCTGCCGCACATAAAAGAAAGAAAAGGACATAGGGTGGTTGTAACCCGTATATTGTTGTAGTCTTGCATTAATCAGAAGAAACAAAACAAGTACTTTTACGCGTTGTCGTTTAGTTCTGATTTATCTCAGGTTTCTTTTATACTTTTACGCGTTGTCGTTTAGTTCTGATTTATCTCAGGTTTCTTTTATTCTTTTCCGCCGCAATCATTGGTTCGTTTTGGTGTAATTGCCAAGATCTATGGTAGTGTAGCCAAGATCAGTGGGGTTGGTTTTTATCCAAGTATTTTTTAAATAGTTACCAAGATCCAAAGTCGTGAAATCTCAGGCGCATTGTTGAACTCGTTTATTTACTATTTTTGAGACTGAGGAAAAAACGGGTAGTGTTCAATAGAACAACACTCAAGTTCAGGCAGCCGGCCATAGTTTTGTTTGACACTACGTTCAGTCTTGACTCGATTAGTAAACAAATTGTAGTTTGAGATAATGACTGAGAGCAGAAAACTTCAGATTGAGAAGTTTAATGGATTTGCTTGTTCAGAAAGACTTGGATGTTGTTTTGGGTGATAAACCAGAAAGGATGGAAGCAACTGAGGAAACTTTAGATTTAAGGCCAAGGCGGTTATTAGGTTATCACTAACAAAGGATGTTGCGTTCAACATTTTGAAAGAAACCTCAACAAAAGATATCATGGATGCGTTATCTAATACGTGCGAGAAGCCTTTGGCAGCAAATAAAGTTTTCTTGATTCGAGAGCTGGTTAATACAAAGATGAAAGAGGGAAGTTTAGTTTTAATGCACATCAACAACATGAACTCGATTTTGTCAAGACTTGGGTCAGTTGGCATCAAATTGAGGATGAGGTTCAGGCTCTACTACTGTTATCATCATTGCTTGATAGGTGGGCTGGTACCATAGTTACCTAATTCGCAGTACGCTCCGGTACGGGTACGAGATACGTGTACGTAATTCGCTAGATGTGTCGTATTCGGTACGGTGGGGGGTAGGTTCATTTCGGTACGAACCGGTACGGTGTACCATGGTGTTCGGTACGGTATGTCAAAATATAAACATAAATAATCAAATTCATTAATAACCAAATACCAAAACATGAAATTCAAAATAAAAAAAATCATAAACTAAAAATCCTAATTTAGCCTTGTCTCTTTCCTTTACCAATTTAACACCTTCATCACTAGTAAGTTATAAAATACAAACAGGCGAATTAGATTTTGGGTTTGAATCAATTTGAAAATACACCTTCCTCCACCGACACACACCTCGCCGGCGACCTCCACCGGCGACCACACCGACCGCGGACCAAACCCCAACGACCGCGGACTACACCGATCGGCGACCGTCTCTCTCGCCCAGGTAAGTAACCCACCCCAAAGACCCACCGCCGACCTCCTCACCGCCGGAAGCTTCATCTCCGGCCAACCACAAGTTCCACTCACCACCGCCTAGCCCCACCTTCGCCTAGCCCCACCTTCGCCTAGCCCCACCTAGCCCCACCTTCGTCGGAAGCTCCATCTACGCCTAGCCCCACCTTCGCCTAGCCCCACCTTCGCCTAGTCACCACCGCCTAGCCCCACCTTCGCCTACCCGACATCTACCCACAGCCCACCACCCATCCAACGCCTACCCGAACACCCCAGCTAGCATCCACCACCCTCACACTGCCCCACCGCCCTACCCGCACCAGCCACCCCCCATCCCACCGCACCCACCTACCACAACCATCACAGCCACCAGCAACGCCCAACCCATCGCCCCTCCCCACAGCAGCAGCCTCCACAAACTGGTCATTGGGGCCTAATCGAAGAACCTTAACCTGGGTGTACTTTTGGTGAGATCTTTTCATCTCGGCTTCCCATATTTGCTTTTACTCTTGTTTATTTTATCTTCTCGTTTAGACTGCTTGGCTGGGTTAGGGGTACCAGCATCTGCTTTTAACAGGTAGAGTCATCCCCTATTTCTGTGTGAATTTTGTTTGCTTGTGATTTGTTGTTTTTCTGTGTTGTCCGTGTTTTTTTTTATTTCGTGGTGGTTTTAGTAGACTCTGTCTGGTATAATAGATAGTAGGAGCCATTATGCTGCCCCGAGATCATGTTCGGTGAGGAAAGGTGCGAGGACAGGGATAAGGTTTCTAGATTAAGAGTGGCATCGTGGAATGTAGGAACCTTAACTAGTAAGTTACTAGAGTTAATTGATGTGCTGAAGAAACGTAGGGTCCACATAGCATGCCTGCAGGAGACTAGATGGCGAGGTGGGAGAACAAAAGAGTGCAATAGTTATAAACTATGGTATTCAGGGTCTAATGGAGCTAAAAACGGAGTAGGTTTTCTAGTTGCTAAGGAACTCCAAGATAATGTAGTGGAGGTGAGAAGATACAATGATAGAATTATGCTGTTAAGAATAGTAATAGGAGATGAGGTAGTGACGGTAGTTAGTACGTATGCACCACATATTGGACTAGGGGAAACGGAAAGAAAACGTTCTGGGAGAGTTTAGACCACGTTATAGCTGACATACCTAGAGAAGAAAAGTTATACATAGGAGGAGATTTTAATGGACATATCGGAAGGGATAATGAGCATTTGCAACTGGTGCATGGAGGATACGGGTATGGTCTTAAGAATGACGGCGGTAGGGAGCTTCTTGAATTTGCAGTAGCGCATGACTTAGGCATCGTAAATTCGTTCTTTAAGAAAAGAGACTCGCATCTAATCACGTTTAGCAGCGGCGGGAGACACACGCAGATAGATTATTTATTGATGAGGAGAGAAGATCATGGCTCGTGGAAAGACTGTAAAGCAATCCCGGGAGAGACGGTTGTGACGCAACACCATATGTTGGTGGCGGATATACGCGTCAAGAGACCAATTGCCCAACGGAACAGGAGAATTACACCCAAGATCAGATGGGGTCAACTCAAAGACGAAAAGATTACCATTTTTAGAGATAAAGTCATACCAATGAACCAAACTGAGCCACAGGAAGACGCAAACCAAAAGTGGGAGGTTATGGCAACTAGGCTTATACAAGCAGCTAAAGAAACGCTTGGAGTTACAACAAAAAGGACAGTTGGTCATCAGGAATCATGGTGGTGGAATGAAATTGTACACGAGAAGATACGTATCAAACAACAAAGTTTTAGAGAGCTCATACGGTGTAACAGTGAGGAAGAACACAAACAAAAACAAACAAACAAACATACCCAGTGTCTCCCGCTGAAGAGCAGGGTCTGGGAGGGGTATATGGTGGCAAGTCTTTCCTCTATCTAGAAAGATAGAGAGACCGCTTCCGAAGAGACCCCCGACTCGTTAACACAGGCAATAACAATAACAATCATAATACAACGCATATACAAAGCATATAACAAAGCATAACAAAGGCAATAGCCATCATAATACGAAGCATATAACACAATGATATATATCACAAGAAGAATTAGATAATGCGCATGTAACACCCAAAAGGATAAATGAGGAAAACTACACCTAACTTGTGGGGTACGGCCATATGTCACCGTATACCCTTCCCACCCACAACACCCACTAAAAGTCCTTAATTTTAATTCTACGCCTCCACTCACTTCTATCCTCGATCATGTTCTCAGAGAGATGCAAGTCCATCATATCTCTCCTAATAACCTCGTCCCAAGTCAACCTAGGTCTACCTCTGCTCCTCCTACCCTCTAAGCTGATATTCTCTACTGCTCGGACTGGTGTTGCCATCGTTCTCCTCTTCACGTGCCCAAACCATCTTAATCTTCCTCTCTTATTTTTTCTGTGATACACGCCACCTCTAGCCTCTGACGAAAGACGTCGTTTCTTATCCGATCCAATCTTGTGTGTCCACACATCCACCTCAGCATTCGCATTTCTGCGACCTCTATTTGTCTCTCGTGCGATTTCTTTATGGCCAACAGTCTGTGCCGTATAACATCGCTGGGCGTACTGCCACTCTGTAGAATTTTCCCTTTAGTTTTGCCGGGAACCTCTTATCACACAAAATCCCTGATGCTGCTCTCCACTTGCACCATCCTGATTGTATAAGGTGTGCTACATTGCTGTGTATCTCTCCATCTTCCTGTACGTACGAGCCAAGGTATTTGAACCTAGACGTCCGGGGGACCGCCATGCCTTGGATACTGATTTGGGTGTCCTCTTCGGCCTCACCACTAAAGTTACAATGCATATATTCTGTCTTAGCGCGACTTATCCTTAAGCCCCTGCGTTCTATTGCTGCTCTCCACTGTTCTAATCTCTCGTTAAGCACCGTCCTAGATTCTGATATTAAGACAATATCATCCGCAAACAGCATACACCATGGGACTGGCTGTTGTATAGACTTGGTCATCTCGTCCAGCACCACTGTGAAGAGGAATGGGCTCAATGCCGATCCTTGGTGGAGTCCTACTTCCACCGGGAAGTAGTCTGTGTCTCCGACAGGTGCTCGTACACATGTTTTTGCCCGTCATACATATCCTTTATTATTTTGATATACCTTTCTGGTACCTTTCTAAGTTGTAGACTTTCCCAGATGAGTTTCCGTGGCACACTGTCATATGCTTTTTCTAGGTCAATGAATACCATATGCAGGTCTCTTTTCTTTTCTCTATATTTCTCCATTATCCTCCTTATGACGTGTATAGCTTCTGTTGTAGAGCGGCCTGGCATAAATCCAAATTGGTTTACCGCTATCTGAGTTTCTCGTCTAATTCTCGTGTCAACAATTCTTTCCCATAGCTTCATCGTGTGACTCAATAGTTTTATTCCCCTGTAATTTGCGCAACATTGGACATCTCCTTTTTTCTTATATATGGGGACTATGACACTGCTTCTCCACTGCTCTGGCATCTTCCTGTCTTAAAGATAGTGTGAATAAGTCCGTTAGCCATTGTAGGCCCTCATCTCCTAGGCACTTCCACACTTCAATCGGGATGTTGTCTGGCCCCACCGCCTTAGCCCTTCCCATTTTCTTCAAAGCTCTCTTAACTTCATCGACTGTGATGCTTCTACAATAACACTTGTTTTGTTGCGTCGTTTGAGTTGTTTCGTCGATCTCCGTTTGTTGATTACGGTTCGTTATGTTGAAAAGGTTATCGAAGTAAGTGCTCCATCTCCCCTTGATGTCTTTCTCCCTCACCAAGACCTTTCCATCCGCGTCCTTTATAAACTTCACCGATCTCAAGTCCTGTCTACTACGCAGAGCTAAAACAAAAGTACAAGGAGGCTAAGAGACAAGCGAAAAAATCGGTGTCAGAGGCAAAGAACACGGCATATGAAATGATGTATAAGGACTAGACACGAAAGAAGGAGAGCATGACATGTTTAAGATAGCCAAGGCAAGAGAAAGAAGAAGACAGGACCTAAGAATGGTCAAGTTCATAAAGGCTGCGGATGGAAAGGTTTTGGTGAACGAGGAAGATATCAAGGTACGATGGAAAACTTACTTCAATAACCTATTTAACATAACGAATCCAAATCAACAAACTCAGATAGATAGAACAACCCAAACAACGCAACAAAACCAATGCTATTGTAGAAGCATCACAGCTGACGAAGTTAAAAGAGCTATGAAGAAATGGGAAGGGCTAAAGCGGTGGGGCCAGACAACATACCGATTGAGGTGTGGAAATGCCTGGGTGATGAGGGTCTCCAATGGCTAACAGATCTATTTAACACTATCTTTAAGACAGGGAAGATGCCAGACCAGTGGAGAACCAGTGCCATAGTCCCCATATATAAGAAAAAAGGAGATATCAAGGATGCGAAAACTACAGGGGAATAAAGCTACTGAGTCACACGATGAAACTACGGGAAAGAGTTATTGACACGAGAATTAGACGGGAAACCCAGATAGCAATAAACCAATTTGGATTTATGCCAGGACGCTCTGCAACAGAAGCCATACACGTCATAAGACGGATAATGGAGAAATATAGAGAAAAGAAAAGGGACCTCCATATGGTATTCATCGACCTAGAAAAGGCCTATGACAGTGTACCGAGACAACTAATTTGGGAAAGTCTACGACATAGAGGGGTACCAGAGAGGTATATCAAATTAATTAAGGATATGTATGACGGGGCAAAAACACGTGTGCGAGCGCCGGTAGGAGACACAGACTCATTCTCAGTGGAAGTGGGACTCCACCAAGGATCGGCATTGAGCCCATTTCTTTTCGCACTAGTGTTGGATGAGATGACTAAGTCAATACAACAGTCAGTCCCGTGGTGCATGCTCTTCGCGGATGATATTGTCTTAATATCAGAATCAAAAATGATGCTTAACGACAAGCTAGAGCAGTGGAGTGCAGCGCTAGAGAGCAGAGGAAACGATAAGTCGCTCTAAGACGGAATACATGCATTGTAACTTTGGTGGCGACGACGAAAGAGGACACCCAAATCAGTATCCAGGGCATGCCGGTCCCACGGACATCTAGGTTCAAATACCTGGGCTCGTACCTGCAGGAAGACGGAGAGATACACAGTGATGTAGCTCACCGTGTCCAAGCAGGATGGTGCAAGTGGAGAGCAGCATCAGGGATCCTATGTGATAAGAGGTTTCCAGCAAAAACTTAAGGGAAAAACTATACAGAGTGGCGGTACGCCCAGCTATGCTATATGGAACAGACTGCTGAGCCATAAAGAAATCGCACGAGAAAAAAATAGAGGTGGCGGAAATGCGAATGCTAAGGTGGATGTGTGGCCATACAAGACTAGATCGGATAAGAAAACGAAGTGTTTCGACAGAAGTTAGAAGTGGCTTCTATTGCAGATAAAATACGAGGGGAAGATTAAGATGGTATGGACATGTCAAGAGGAGACCAATGGTAGCACAGGTCAGAGCAGGGAGAACATCATCATAGAGGGTAGGAAGAGTAGAGGACGACCTAGGTGACTTGGGAAGAGAGAATTAGGAGAGATATGGAACACTTGCACCTCTCTGAGCACATGATCGAGGATAGGAGTGAGTGGAGACGTAGAATTAAAAGTAAGGACTTTTAGTGGTTTCTGTAGCTAGGAAAGGACTTTGTTTACTTGTTACGGGGCCTGATGTCTATGTAGTACGATTGGACGTTTTTAGGAGAAACTTGCTGCTTTCCTGATGCATGCCTGTTTATTATACTTCCTTTTGGCGATATTCTAATGTTTGTTGTATGATGTGTGCTGTACCATATACCATATATCATATATCGTACGTGTAATTATATGTTGATGCGCTTGCGTTATAGCTTTTGTACCGAGCCAGGGGTCTCTTTGGAAGCGGTCTCTCTACCTATCTGGGTAGAGGAAAGACTTGCCACCACCTACCCCTCCAGACCCTGCTCTTGAGTGGGATATACTGGGTTGGTTTGTTTGTTTGTTTGTTCATTGTAATTGTAAGCAATTGCAATCAATTGTAATTGAGGCAATTCTAATCAATTCCGATTTTGGAAATTGATTTTGTAGGAGTGGAAGTCGGCAGGATGCGATTTCCCGCCCAGTTAAATCCGCCTTGCACCAATTCGGATTTTCGTACCAATTATCAAGATTTGCGATCCAATTCAAGTATTAAAATCGATTGGAACGGTTTAGTTTTGAATTTGGAACACCGATTTGGTGTCTGCAATTGCGAATTGGCCGGCATATGGTTCAATTGAATTTTCGTACCGACCGACGTACCGGAGCGATGGGTACGCTATGTATTTCGTTTTGGTACAAATCGTACCAATACAGGGATCGCGGGTCCCTGACCGTTTTCAGTAACTATGGCTGGTACTGTTACAGCGATTACTAGTTCCACCAGCGTGTTCACTTTAAAAGGGGTTCATGATATTATTATGGGCGAAGACGTTAGACGAAGAAGTTCAGGTGAATCATCAAGTGAATTACTGAATGTTGGTAGAGGAAGAAAGAATAACAGAGGGTAGTGAGAGAGGAACAGGAAAAGGAGTCAGTCTAGGGCTCGAATGATGTGACTTGTTGGAATTGTAAACAGGTAGGACACTTCAAGAATCAGTGTCCGAATGATCAAAAAGAAGTTAACACCGCAACAGACTACTCAGACGATGATGCTTTAATCTGTAGCGTGGAGAGCAGTGTGGATTCCTGGGTCATGGATTCTGGAGCTTCGTTTCATGCTACCCACAGCAACAAAGCATTGCAAAATCTAAAAGAGGGTGATTTTGGTAAGGTAAGACTGGCGAACAATAATGTTCCTGATGTTACGGGCATGGGTGACATGGATTTAATCACTTCAGCTGGTTCATGGATTTTGAAAGATGTCAGGGCGATTCCTGATTTGAAGAAACAGTTGAATTCTGTCGGTCAGTTGGATGAACAGGGACATGAGGTTAAGTTCGGGAATAAGCAATGGAAAGTGGTTAAAGGGAATCTTGTCATTGCTCGTGGAAGAAAAGGGGTCATTGTATATGGTCAGTTTACCGCCGAAGGAAGTGACGTTCCAGTTCAGGAAAAAGACTAAATCTAGTTCACAGAGTCTCGTGGGCAGAAAAAGGTTTGCTTTGCAAGTAAGAAACCTAGAGTCACAGAAAGATTCAGAGTGAATGTGCATGGAAAAGTTCAAAGTAAACCAGTTAGAGGATTTCATGACAGTGGGAGCACGTGTCGTGTTTTAGTTTCAGTTCCTAGACGAGAGTGGGTTTAAAAAGAACTAATATACCATATGATAAATCTCTCTAGATGAGATACTTGTTGATATGGAGAGTGTTTGTTCTCAGGGTTGTTCCATAATCTGGTAGTTTGTTTCGGTGGGAGCCGGTAGGGACGAAGAACGGGTCAGGGGCAGATACAACCGTGATGATGTGTTGAAGCTCGAGGGAGGAGCTTCAACGGGCCTTCACGTTAACTAATGAGAAGGTCGCTGCAACCAGGAAGACGAGGAAGATTACAAGAGGTGCAAGTGTTCATATCGGAAGGCAGTTGTGAAGATGATCTAGCCTCCACGTGGGAGATTGTTGGGTTTGTGGAGTCTTGATTCGGGCTCTAGTAAAAGAAACTCAGTGGCGGAATTAATATTAAAAAAGACCTGGCCGTTTTTATTTTAATTTTAGCCCATTAGGTTTTCTTGGGGATTAAGTTGTAAACCCTAATTTTCCCTATTTATATTGTGTATTGTACTTGTAATTCCTCAGTGTGAGCAGAAAGCAATAAAAGTATTATCCTGGTTGCAACTCGTGGAGTAGGTCACATCGGACCGAACCACGTTAACTCTCGTGTGTGTTCATCTTTGTTATTATTTTCTCTCGCAGTTTGATTGTGTTTGTGTGTCGATTTACACCCGGATCCTAACATATTCTCACTTCTAGAGTAGCCAAACACATGTACGAAGTAAAATCCCACTCATAGCAATAACTACTGATAGGGTTTAGGGAGGTAGGTGAGAGCAAACCTTTCCTTTATCGCCAGTAAAAAAATCTAAAACTGGATAAGACACAAAGCCTGATACTTAACTTCTTTTAACGTTTGAAAATCAGTTTGGTTGGAGCTGGTATAGAAATCATTATGCAAAACCAACTATATGACCCCTCAATAATAAGTATCCATCATCCAAGCATCAATTAATAAAAAATAAAGTAATTATTACCAGTGTATATCTCCACAACAGTTCAAAATCACACAATAACTATGAAACATATCATACCTTCTCTATGTTTCTTTCATTGAGCTCAAGACCAGTTTCTTCATCTCTGGTACCGGTTCAACAGCACAATTTCAGGAATTTTTTCCATCACAACGTCGTTCAATGCCTAGTTTCATGGTGGTTACAGAACTTGGACAGGAACCACAAGCACCTTGTATTTTAACCGTACAACATTCCCATCAATTTCATGCAATGCAACGTTGCCACCATCTGCAATGAGATAAGGTCTAACTTCATCCAGTACCCTCTCAATGTTTTCTGC